>JAOEGS010019976.1:44659-67794 GCA_025447755.1 Corythornis vintsioides
AGACTTCATCTGTGGTCTTGGAGACCTGGGACTCCTGGTAGCTGACCTTAGTAGTAAAGACCGAGGCAAAGGTGGCAAAATTGCTCAGTCTTAGCAACTTTAAATTAAATCTGCTTTGGGATATTTGAATTTTTTTTTCCCTTTGTGACATTCAACATAAACAACATATTTGATAAAATGATTGGAGAAAATTAACTCTCTACTTGGCTAAGAGCCACAATCTCCGGTTTGGGCAGTTGTATCTCGGAGCAGCGCTACACGCGCAGGGAATGAAACCAGTCAGATGCAACGTTACACTTCTGTGTAATGATGAAAAGTCAGAAGGTTTAAAAGCTAAATTTTTTATACTGAAAGACATGCTTCTTTGGAAATTTGAGGAATTTCATACAACAAAATTGATGTGTATCAAATAATGCAAAATAGGTTTTTTAAAATTAAATGCTTGTGACATGTTAACAGACCAAGATTAGGTTTTCCTCATGAGCAGCACAGGTAGTGTTGATACAATCTTAATACATCAGTTTTCCTCTTCACTGTTAGAAAGTGTTGGGCCCACTGGGGAATTCTGTTACCTCTTTTTATTCCATCTTACAGTCTTTTCCCAGTTTTGAGATTAAACATTAGTATTACTATTCCTATATTTAAAATATTGAATCTCTTCTCATTAAACTCCTAGCCCTGAGTGCTGGTTAGTTGAAGCTACTATCAGAAGCCTGAGTCTCAGGGAGTCTGGGAAACATTGCATTTGTACCTTCTCAAAGCAAGTCAAACTTTGATTTTTAGAGATAACCTATCAAAAAAAACTCTATAGAAGCTGGGCTTGCACAGTTTTAATTTTCTGCATTGAAAACCATTGCTGCTTGCTTCTTTGTGAAGCCTTTTTTTAAACGCTCTGTATGTGAGCATCTTCTGCGTTGGGTCCCTTTTTCTTTATGGGTTATATACATTGTGGAGTTTTAGGTTTGATGTCAGAGTGTGTGTGTGTTCATGCTATAAGTAACAAACCCTTTAAGGAAAGAAACTGCTTCTATAACTACATCTCCAATACCACATCTTTTCTCATTCCTGCCTTCTCATTATGTTAGCCTGTGCCTGACTTTACAGGGCAACTAAACTGGTAGAAATGAAGCCCAGAAGAATGGGGTGGAGGTCGGGGTGGGAAATAAGTTATCTTTCAGGTTACAGCTTGTGGTGACAGTCAGCTGTTAGGTAGTGTAGCTTGAATTAATCTGACCTCATCTGTTTAGAAGGGGAGTATGTGGATTTAACTGATATTTCATTCTTATACTCTTCAAGTGTGGTGGTAGAAATAGGTGCTGAAGACACTGTTAAGAGGAGGGAATCACACTTCTCTGGCATGATGAGAGCTTAAAACTCGAGGATCTGGTGTTACCTTTACTTCAGTTGTTACACTTCACAAATATCTGAATATTGCTAAATCTTGCAATTTTTTGTATGTGCGTATGTATAAAATATGCCATAACTTTAAGGCAGTGTTGTCTACCTTCGTGGCAGTAGAGTGACTCTGTGATGGTGTGTATACTGCACTGCAGCAATGTAACCATTACACTATTTCACCTGCACTTTACCTGTTGTTTCCTCTGCTATCATTGGCAAAATGGCTTTGTGTCTTATTTGGCAGGCAATAGAGCCTTATAGAGGGGGACTGTGTAGGAGATGGTGGTGGGGAGGAGAAGTCTTTGTGGAGGTGAAACACATATATCTAAAAATTCAAAGAATCACTTTCTGTAAGCGTAGGCTCATCAATATTTTCCTGGAGGCTTACCTGGCTTTCTCTAGCTAAATGGAATTAGCAACGGTGTTTATGGGGATAAGTTCAAAATAATGTAAAAGTTATATTTCTAAAAGTTATTTTCTGATACTTTTCTTAAACTCTTGAAGCAGGTAGTCTTTTTTTCTTTTTTAACCTTTTAAAAATAAGTTTTCAGCTATGTCAAAGTTTTTTAGACAGTCCCAGTGTGGAGTACAAACCCTGAAAAATAAATGGGACAGCTGCTACTTATAGCAGAAAAAAAAAAAAAAAAAAAGTAATTTATAATTCTTGCATACATTTAAAAATTGGTTCACTGGGATTTTTCACTAATTAATTTTGTAAATTAATTTGGTCCTAGGGATAATTTTAGGGGGTTGTAAATACTCTGAATATTGGAGTTGAAAGAGTGTTTTTTTCAAGTGTTTGTAGAACTAATTCATAAAATGTTCTCCTGAAAGTTAATTTTTCATATGGTGGTCATAATCAGTATCTCGCCTTTCACTGCTATGCTGCTGAACCCTTTTTGGTGGGGGGAAAAAAAAAATCCCATACCCAAATTGGAATAGTAGAATTGAATTGAGGAAGCTCTGCTGAGAAATAGTCTACTGATTGTTAGGGAAGAAATAATTTTATTTTTTGCCTTTTTAAGTAAGAAAAAAAAGCACCTTTCTGTTAATTGACTGGATGATGAAAGAATGGCATTCTTGTTTATTGGAAAAAAGGCTCATATTTTGAGTATTAGAACAGTTTGATGAGAAGATCTGTTGTCACTGATTATAGGTGAGAGATATGCATATTAAAAAAAGCCTTAGCAGCATCTGTTTTGTCAGAGAGTTTAGAATGAACCTGTGATGCTTCCCAACAACAAAGCAGAATCATCTGAACTTCTGTATTTCTCGTTCCTGTTGTTTTTGAAACTGCACATGAAGAAAGAGGTGCTGTCCCTTCAGAGGACTGTTGGATTATGGAATGCATGGCAGTCCTGCTGCATCTTTTCTGCAGAAATATTAGTGTGGAAGAAGTCACCTTCAGGCAGCATGAGGAGTTAATGTGACGTTTGATCTCATGATGACCCTGGACTGATTTTTCCAGTGTCCTGTATCATCCTTCTCTCCCCAATTAACTTTAAATGTAGTCAGGAGACCTTAAGAACTTGAATGTAGTGCCTCAATGTTTGCAGCAGTATTTATTGGTATTTATCCAGGGGTCATCCTCAAAATGAAAATAAGGTTGATGACTGTTGCTGGTATGGGAACTGGGCTGTGAACTGGAGCTGCAGTGATGCTTAACAACCAGGATAGAGTATGACAGAGTCCTTCAACATGGTCTTTCAGATGGTGATGCTTGAAGACCACCAGGTCACAGTATGTGGTAAGGTAGCTCCAGGGCTGCCTTGAGTTAGCCCTGGATAGCTTCCTTAGTAACACTCTTCCTTGTGTGATTACAAAGTTGGTTTTGTTTTAACCAAAAGATGCAAGAGTGCAAGGATAGCTGCAGTAACTTGTCTTAAGTTGGTGGAAAACACTTCTAATTGTTACTTGGAATGGAAGGGGCTTAAAACCCTGAGCTGTGAATTTAGGTACTGGGAGCAGATTTCCTTCATTGGTAGCTAAGATCTTTTTAAAGTCACTTCCAGAAATTGCTTTTGCTTTCCTGTGTTGCTGTGCTGGAATCTGAGTCTTTTCTGGATCAGGTGTGTGTGTTACCAGGGAGACGCTGAATCCTCTGCAACAGCTTCAGCCAACTGGAACGTAGGGATTTGCATACTGTGTAATGAAATAACTTCACAGAATTCATGCAGATCAGATAGTTACAGATGTACAAGTTTCTTTTCTGTTGTGCAATGCCTTGTTTGGATTGCTTGTTTCTATGCGGCATCTTTCCCTCTGGAGGAGACCATGCAATTTCAATATTAATTGCCTAGTGCTCACGGTTTGACAAATAGTTTAGGTAATTACCTCAGGAACTTGCATTGTTTTTGCTGCACCTAACACAAAGCAGGCCCTATTTTTATGCACTTTGCTATGCGATATGGTAGTAGAAGTATTTAATAGTGTTTAATTCTTACTGTGCTTGCTTTGAAATCGCAATCATGGGGAATTTTTAAGTCCTTGGAGGAACATTCTGGTACTTTATTCCAGAAATCCAAGTATTGTGTTTCATCTGTATGCTACACCTTGTATTTCATGTGGCTGCTGTTCCTGTTCATGTTCCTTAATTTCTGTTTGAGTATTTGGACATATGTCTTGTATGCTTTATTGTTTAAATCATCCTGTTGAGTTTTTTTGGTGGAAGTCTGTATGGTATGGCATGTCAGAGCATTATTTTACCATCTGACCATCTGACAGGCTGCTTTTAGACAGGTGGCATTACTTGTTACGTAAGATTTTGTAGCTCACCAGAAGATCATGATGTGCTGTATTTATGAATGCACACATCCTTCTTCCTGTGTTTGCCAGAGTGATTGTAGAATGTATTTCTTGGGTTCCATTGGCACATCAAGGGGGAGTTGGGCACTTCATTGCAGCTGGATGGATTTGAGTAATAAACAAGCCTCTCTTAGGGAGGGACCTGCAAGCTAACCTTCTCCAAGTTGAAAGCAAATCTTCCCTCTTCTTTCGGAATGGACACCTGAAAGAAACAAGATTACCTAGCCCTGCAGCCCTGTTTCATGGATTTAAAAAAAAAGAGATGAATAAAGGAAATCCCTTCTTGAACCAAAAGCTCTGTAAAAATACTCTTCTCAACTAGTATGTTATCCTCACTCTTTCTATTAGGGGCTTTAATGGTCAAGTTGAAGGTAGAAAAGCTGAATGAAATGACTATTTTTAGTGTATTTCTCATACTCATGGGAACAAGAATTTATACATGTCCTGGTTTGACTGAGAACTGAACAAATTCTGTTCAGTGATGTTACTTTTCAGCTCAGATTTTCTGACTGCACTTTCTGAAGTCAGCAGCATGTTTTGCAGACTGTCTGCTTCTAGCAGTGATAACACCTCATGTTTAGAGTTACTACCAAGGATACCAGGGCCACTGCTAGAACTTGTGTGTCATGCTGGGGGGTGCAGAAACTGAAAGGCCGCACCTGTGGGGAGAAGTGGACAGGACAGGTGACCCCAAACTGACCAACGAGGTATTCCAGCCCATAGACCTCAAATCCAGTATATAAGTTCTGGGATCTTAAGGGTCTCTAAGCTAGGCTAAGCTTTTGGCTGGGCCTGGCTAGGCTCTCAGCTCGGGGTGTTGTTCATTGGCATTCTTCCTGTGTTTGAGGGGTTCTCCCCCTCAGAGCACCAAGGAGGACTCTGTCCATTCTGCCTTTGGTCCCGATCAGCGTGTTCCTGAACCTGGTGCCAGAATCCAGCTCCTGAGCACAGTTCCTATCTACTGCAGGGCCCAGTCTGGGACTCTCCCTGTGCCAACTCCACAGCATCAGTGATGGTGACATAATTACCATCAGAGGGGTTGGGTTCAGTACTGTTTTTGTACATATTTGTATATATTTCATGATTATTTTAATTAAAACTGTTCTAGTTTCCTTTTCTAATCACTAAGTATCTCTCCCTTATTTTCTCTTCCCCATGGGGTAGGGAGGGGAGCTAAAAGAGAGCATTTGTTACCAGTCTAGGGGTTGCCCTGGCCCTAAGCTGTGACAATACAGTAAAATTAATTCAACTTTTTTTTTTTTGTTTTTTTTTAAATTAGGTTTCATTAGTTTAAATAATTTCAAGTTGGAAAATAACAGCATATATTATTAAAGGGGGCACCAAACATACTAATGTGATGCTTGAAGTGTTACCAGTTTTGTAATACATTTTTGCTGTGAGCCTTCTGCAAAAGTGCCTTTTAAATGCAATTTTCAGGCCACAAATGTTTATGCCATGGAAAGAGTGATAATGCCATGAAAATTGTGATAATTAGATATAAGAAACTGGGATAGAAGAAATAGGAGGTGAAATTCTGTGCTGCTTCTGTTGGCTGGAAGCATCAGTTATGCTACAGATTTGTGCTTTTAAGATGGCTGTGCCATTCTCCAGGTATATAGGAGGACCCCTAGTAGAGTCCTTTTTATTTCTCTTTTCAAAAGTCTGGAAGCCAAGGTCTTTGGGCTCTTTATTGTGAAGAGGCATTAGAAATATAAAGGCATACCACAAGCTCAGGTGCTGCAAGTCATGGATGGGAGGACATTTTATCTTGAGACTATCATCAAAATCCCCTGTGTACCCCTCTTCAGAAACTGTTGTTATTCCTAGTTCTTTATTATGCCAGTCCTGTCTCTCTTCTGATCTTCCCTTCCTGCTTAAGAGGAAAACATACCACAGCTGTGCTCTTTAAGATCCTCAGAACAGATACTCTTCAAAATCTCACTTGGATTCACTTTCATTTGTTACCTTTCTAGAGGTCAGGGTACTTCTGCCTAACTTAAAAGCCTTGCATAACTCTCCCTGGTTGTGTTTGCTGTTCTAGTTGGTAAAGTTTTGATTCTGGGGGTAGGAGGATATATATTTTTTTTCTTTTGTGAGATATGTATGTGTAGTTACAGCACACACATGGTTATTCTGATACGTAAAAGAAAATAATTCAGAAATTATGCATAATTCTGTAAAGCATCAAACTGTCTAGGTACAGTTGTGCTAGTGCAGGTTTTGTTAGTGTAGTGTTTGTTTAAAAGGCTAGATCTTTCTTGCTTTATAAGCAGCTATGCTAGATCTTAGTGTAAGGGCAGTGATCTGTTTTTTGGCAACAGTGCTTAGATCTTCTCAGTAGAACTGAAGTTCCATTAAAATTCTAACTGCTTGGAGGAAACCCACACAAACTGGAATGTGCACAGTGTTTCTTTCTGTAGCTGGGAGTAGGAGAACAAACAGGTAGTGATCTTCTCTTGATACACAAGACTGTTTCAGGTTTGATGGCAACTAAACTGATTCTATCTAAGAGAGAGCAAGTACTGACTGCATTTTTTCCTTTTGGAATGGGCTATTCCCATAAATTTGCAGTTTTGTATGGCTTAAAGCTGAAGTTTATGGTCATAGTAAATGTGAGCTCTCAAGGCAAAGGGGACAGTATTATTCACAGCTGCATCTTGTAATAGTGTTGTGATTTGGGTCTGAAGTCAAGGACACGTTTGGCATACAACTTCAGTGCACAGATGATGTTTCCAGAACTGCTTTGCTCTTTCTTTTTCAGGTGTTCCAAATTGTGTACCTCAGTGGTATAAAAAAAAAAAATTAGAGTGAATGTGGAGAAAATTAATTGGGAATGGTTGCTTTTCTAATTACTTATGATACAAATCAGAAAACTTGAGCGTGAAAATGAGAAGTCTTGGATCTAGATTTTTTTGTTTGTTCATCTCTTGTCCAACATTTTATATTAATTAATTTGGTTCTAATACTGCTGTTGCCTTTCTGATGTATACTAATGAAAAAAGTATGTTAGTAATGTGGTGAATTTAAGCTAGCAATTAAAATAATAGAAAGGAAAAGAAAATATCTTTCTGTCTTGATTTAGTAGTAATGTGCTTTACATAAAAAGGGTTCTTGAGCAATAGTAAATTAAGTTGGTACTCTGGGTTAGTGGCCTGGGCGTTCTTGTCCATTGCCTGAGACCATGAATGTGGAAAACCATAGCACTCCAGCTATAAACTCCCAGTAACTGGCTTTCATCTTGTGTCCTAGCAAATTGCTCCATTGAAACCAGTTTCAGTAGGATTCTTGGGATTGTATTTTGTTGAATGACTAGATGTTCTTGTCCTTCTTGGATTGTCTGCTGGTTTGAAACAGGACTTGTAATAAATTGTATAATCTTCTGTTACTTGCCATGCGTCTAATTGTGTGACTTTTACAATAATTAGATTGAGATCACCCCATCAGAAAATACATCCTTAATTGCATCCCAATGGTGAAACTCCTATCTGAATCTTCATTTTCTGTCGCCATGTCTAATGTGCATACTGGAGCCCTTGCTGTTGTTACTCTTTGGAACAGAGGGGAGTAGTGAAGACTGTTTAATTTCCAGAGGTGTGTAAATGTGACCATATCAACCGTTAAGTGACAAAAGATGATCCAAGGAAAAGGAAGTGGTTAAAATAGAAACAGTGTTTAATTTGGCAGTAAATTTTACGTTGGTTTTTCTAGGGAGCTATTAGATACTATTGGCGAGGGGAAGATGTATTCCAGGAAACAAATGGGGCTCTGAAATGCATGTAATCTGTATGTCTACATGTGCGTGTTCAAGCCTGGATTCAAAATTTGTTCACAAGATAAAAGAGCCTGTCTGTCTATAACTGAGAAGTTTTAATCATACCTTTACATCATTTCTGGAGCCTGTCTTTTACAGATGACTGAGGCAAAGATTTAAAGTGTTCTGTTTAAATTGGGTATTGCAAAATTTCCATAATCCAGATTTTATAGAATACTAGATACATGTAAGTTTTGTGATGCTGGGCATTGCATTCCTACCTTTTCACGTAACTTTGGCAGCCACAGATAAAGACAGTAATTTCAAGAGTTTTTGCTTGTAATTAAATCTTTAACTGTTAATTCATTTAGTAGGCTAAATGATCTGTTGGATATAATGCATCTTTTTATAAGACGTCATGTCTGATATACAAAATAGTCCTTTTGTTTGTTTATTCCCCTTTAAGAGATATTTACTGTCATTTTCCAAATGTGGCAGTTCTCAAACTGTTGATTCTTCCCTCTTTCTGTGAGGTTTTTACTGTTAAGGATTCTTGCAGTCCTTCATGTTAACATCAGATATGCTAAAATGCTCAAGGGTTTTTTGTTATTTTTTAATTTTTAAGAAAACACATGCTAGTGCTGTTTTGCAATTAACATGCAGCTTAAAATAAAGCCATTGTGTTGGATTTGCCAGTTTGGCAAAATTTCTTTCTAGGAAGCATTCAGAATTCAAGTTCTGAGATGCAAATGAAAGCAATTGCATATCAAGTTTGTAGGTGTCTTGGGAGGGCTGCCCTGTAGTATCCTCATTACAGAGTGACCATGTCTCATGGTAACACAACTTAGAACCATTTATTCTAAGGGATACTGCAGTGAAGTGGCATAGTTGGGAGTAAAGACTGCTTTGTGAGGCTTCTTCAGAGGGATGCAGAAGTCCACACAGAAGAAGAAAATCTACAGTAGCATATCAGAATAGTCATAGTAATGTGAATATAAGCAAAAAAAGGTCACATTTAGGTTATTCCCAAATAAATTCCTATTCTATTTCTCAGTTATGAAAAAAAATCTGGAGTTAAAATAATCTGTAGTATGATGTTTCATGGAAAGAATCTGAGGGTGGTGGAAGCTTCAAGCTATTTTTCTACACAAACTCACTTTTTGGGTTATCACGATCCAGATCTACTGGCTTATTTCCATTGCTTGCATTTTTGTAGTTTGATCACTAGAATTCTTATGTAGATACTGAATTAAGTATTTTGATGTAAAGGATGTTAGAAGGACCACATCAGTCATCTTTTAGCATTTAAGTATTGTATATTAAGTATTTAAATATCTAGTCTGAAAGAAGTATCTTTTTTCCTTCTAAAAAGGAGAGTGAAATACAGGCACTTGATATCTAGCCATAAGTTTATTTGTGGTCAAACAGTTATATTTACTAATCTGTCTAACCCGTTTGCTTTTTCTCATGAACAGGAAGGGAATTTGAAATACATGCCAGTCTTGAGGAACACGGATGATTTCAGTGACTCATATGTTTACACTGAAATGTACTGTGAATAGATTCTCTGCTAACTTGTTGACAGGGCATAACTTCAATGAAATTCTGGCTATTTGAAAAGCAAAGCCTGAATATACAGAAGCAATTAATATGGGATCTGTCTGAGTGTGCCTTGCATGTTCCACTTCTGGGATGCACCAGTTAGGAGCACTCATGCATTACTTCCTACAGCTCTGTTGTTGCTCAAAAATCTTCTAAGGGTGAGGTGAGAAAAATGAATATGGCAGCCTGTTGCCTCATTACTGTCTAATCACAACAGTTTTGCTCTTGAATTTCAGATCAGAACTGCAACCATAGGGAGTGCCAGGTCTGATTGATGTGATGGACACACCCAGGGTGTATGCTGAGGGAGTATATCAGGAGTTTATAACTCCTACTCATGATGTTTCATTAGTTTATCTTAGAAGAACAGCACCCAGCTCATCTGTTTTTACCCTTAGCTGCCCAGACTGTAGCACTGAAAATGAAGTTACAGTTACCTTCTACAAATACAAAAACAGGAATTGGTTCTTAGGGAAAAAAATAACAAAGAAACCAAATAGAAAAGCAAACCAAAGTTAAAAATATTAACTACTGTGGCATTCAGCTGAATCTTATTTATACAGAGCTGGGTGTAGCTGCCAGCCTGGAGAGAAGAGGGAGAGGTGCAGCTGTGCATACTCACTCATATGTGAGCTAGAGCAAGTAACTGCCCTTGTGATCCTGCTGTGGCTACATTAGCCCTTATGCCCCACCAGTCGACCTATCCTTAACTTTGGGCATACACCTGGGACCAATAGCAGTGCAGCAAAACTGAAAATGAGCTTTTCATTGATAAATTTAATCTTACCTGAGAGGCACGCAGAAGTTGTTTTCAAGCAATGAAAGAGCTCTCTTTGTTTGGCCTGGTATAGTTTGTGGGTTTCTTGGGTCATTGAGGAGAGATTTGGATGGGGAAGTGAAGGGATGTTCCTTGCTCCTGGTTAATGATTATAAAAGAGCTCTTTTATATTGGCAAAACAAGTTAGAAAGTTTCAGCCTCTTATGAAAGACCTATCATACAGTGTTTTTAAACAGGGTGATATTTTTCTTGGACTATGATATAAGCTTTTAATTTTCAGTTTTACTTACAAATATATTTTTTTTCCCCAAAACCTCATGCTCATAAAGGAAAAACTAGGTGATATGCTTTTTTTTTTTCTTTTTTTTTATTAAAAAATAGGATTGAACAGGATTTTCTAGCAGTGCATCATTTGGAAGTAGCTATAATCAGTGTATTGCATTTCTCCTTTAGTATTTCAAATTTAGAGGCAGATTATATAGAAAAATACACCTTCAGATAAAAATGGAATTTGCATTCCTTCTCTAGGCTTAAACAAATAGGAGTATAAAAATTCAGAAAGGTAGGTTGTGTGCTCTAAGTATCTTAGAGATAATATTTCCCAGTAGATTAATTGGTTTGAATCCTACTACAGAACATTGCTTTCTCTAGACAAATTGCTCAATCTCAGCCTGCATACAGAATTGGGACATGCTGGGAATATTTTTTTATTATATAGAGCTCATTAGTACTGAGGGTTGAGTTCTTGTGTATTCTGTGATAGTGATAATTCAGAAACAACATTGCAGTGCAGTTGCTGAGAAGTATAATTCCTTTATTCCTTGCACATCCCTATTTATGCATTGCCTTTTACCCAAAATGGTTACTTTTGTGAATGTGACTTTAATGTCCTGCAAGTACACATCTGGCTGCATCTCAGATTCTGCTTCTTGTCAGGTGGGACTAAACATCACCGTGTTAGTACAATGTAGGCAATGTTGGAGAAAAGAGGAAAAACTCACCTTGAAAGTATCTGATTTCTAGCTATAACATAGCAATCTTTTTCTTTAGGAAAAGATAGAATTTCCTGAACAGAGTATCTGGAAATTGTTCTAAATTCCTAATATTTTATAATATTCTAATTACCTAGGGCTGACCTAAAGCAAAGATGCTTTGTTTTGGTCAAACAGGGAAAGAAAAAAAGAAATTAGAAAATGTTTTTCACTTGATACAGTTTAGCAGAATTTTTTTTATTTTACCTGAAGTCAATAAATGTTAACTAGAATTAAAAGCAGGGAATAATTAGTAACATGTATTAGGAGTGAATAAATGTGTTAAAGGTGCTCCAGAAAATATCTGTGGCCAGGTTTGAAAAATAAACTTCATGAGCATTTTCTCAAGTCAGATATACAACTTTTTTACTTGTCTGTTTATTACAGATATTTTTGTGGAGGAGTTTGGGGTGGTGTTTAGTTAGTTGTGTGCACTTAATTTGTGAACAGTCCAGTTATATTCAGCAAGAGTATTTTAATAAGTAAAATAATTAATGAGGATTGCAGGGGGGTTTTGATTTTTAAATTTTTAATTTTTAGCTTAGTTTGTTGATTGTTTAATTTTGATGTTTGGTTGCTTGTTTGCTTGATCAGTTTTATTATGTTTTAAAGTAGTAGTTTGTCAAGGATTAAGTGGCATTATTTGCTAAGGTTTCAGAGGTAACAACCTGAATTTTTCTTGTTTCTGCAAGCCATTTTGAGAATTGCTAAGATCTTGTGTTGTTTTGAGACATTGAGACAGACCGTGAATTAAAACCACTGGCAAGCCACTGGCTTTGCCTGTTGCAAAGCAGTGAAGTTATCTGTACTTGAAGCTTTTATTTTAGTTTGATATAAGCTGAGGGACTGGTTCTTCCAGCCACAAAAGCCAAAAACCTGCAGCAGCCTTTAATTTATATTCACACGAGTGCTGTGTAATTCTTGTTATTGTTTGCTTGTTTCAGAAGTCCAGTGGAAAGCTCTTTCCCTTATCCCTTTCTTACAAGACATGCAAATCTTACCTTTGAAAAGATCATGTGTTAAAGTGATGGTTGTTTCTTGAGGTGTATGTTTTTTTGAGTAATTTCTTAAAAGCAGAAGGATTTACCTGTGATTTAGTCTTCACTCATGTAGCAAGTAGCTGTCTCCATGTACTGTTCCACAACTTGCTCCAAATTAACCTGTTTTTTTCAGGCTTGTTTTCTTCCCTGTTCTCAAGAGTACCTGGTAAAGTGACAGCATGTAGCATGTTGGAAGTTGGAGGGAAGGAAAGATCAGATACCTCATTTGAAAGAAAGATCTTTTAAGTAAACATTGCAATGTTTGCAAATACTTCATCTCTAAACTCCAGCATTCTCTCTGAGACTGGATAAGATTATTTTTTTTTTTCCTTGAGCTTGCTTTCCAGCATTGTTCCTGTGTTTCTGTTGCTTCTTGTGTCTTTAATCTTTTGTTTCCACATTCCTGCTTGGCTTGCAGTGCATTATTCTCACAAGTGTCTTGGTTGGTAATGGCAAGATCAGCCTATGGTAGGCATAAAGCTTTGGAGGCACAGGTATCAGTGTGATTCAACTAGAAGTCATTTTGGTAAATGCAACCTTTTCCTTGCTGCAGATGTGTAAAGCCAGGCAGTGGGGCATGCCTGGTAACATAGGATTCTGGTTATGTTGAGTCAACAGTTGCTTTTGTAACTTCTTAACCACTGTTACCTGCCAGAGGGACTCAATTATCTGCAAGATTAGGAGCACCACTTCTGTTAGCTTTCTTTGTCCCACTCCTAGAGGCTTTAATGTATTTGTACCTTTTACATTCAGTTCCTGTAGCATCTCAAGATCTAATACCAAGATACGGTGCTTGCAAAGTCCACCAAATCTGGTATTTGTTGCGATGATTTTAGTATTCTATTTCAGTTCTATGATTTTTCTACTCTTCTTGTGGGAGAAAAGACCACAATTATGAGCTACTCTAATACCTTTTTGTTTGGAGTTTGGGTTTATCTTCATGGCAGAAGGCTGATTTTTTAAAATTGTGATCTTTAGATTCTGATTAAAGATTATATGACAGAATCAGCATGATGCTAAAATAATCTCATGTGATTTAACTTCTTGTTCCTATTTAGCTTTTCTCCCTACTGTGACAGTAATGCCTATATTAATCTACATATTTGAGTAAAACTTGATTGTACAAGAATTCAAGTAATAATTTCCCTTCCTTTACATCCCCAAAAGGGAAGAGTCAGTATAAATAAGTTGTAGTGCCCTCCAAAAACCAGTTTCATATTGAATGTTCCTATTTTATTCTCTAGGTAAAAAGGAAGATGGTAGTGTGCATTTTATTTGCATTTGAGGAAGTCTAATAAAATCAGAAATGACCATGGATTTAAGTCAGTGTAATGTAGATTCAGTTATATGGAAAAAAAAAATCCTCCTTGCTTATAAATAACATATTTGAATGTGAGAAATAGAATAATGTAGAAAAAAAATAGATTTTTTTTCAGTGATGAACTGATAGTTTACTAACTTGTAGTTTGAAAGGTGGTGAGTATAGCTTGGTTACTATAAATGACTGGCAGCCATGGCCATGTGGAATGCAGCAGGATGCAAATGAGTGCTCTGAGAGAAGTGTCTAAGGCATCTGAAATGCAAATATCCACCTCTTCTGACTGGCTTATCAACATCTTGTGAATGAATATATTTATATGTGGGTTTCTAATTTTAAGCAAAAGGTATCTGAAAGAAACATTGTTCCAGGACAGTGAAATTAGTGCTCTTCCTTTGAGACATACTGAGCAAATTCATACCTAGTTAGAACTGAGACCACAGCTGAGCTGCAGCTTCTGTCTCACCATGAAGGACAAGTGTTCTTGTCAACAGTATGCAACTAGGAGGATCATGTATGGATTTCTTTGGTAAAGTTTGTATTAGAACGTACAAAGTTCATCTGCTATCTTGTGCTCTGTACAGGTCCTTAGTGCTAGTTCCCTGCATTTGTTGCCCTTAACAGAAAACAAACGCTGCTTCATCATCAAGCACTAGATTTGAAATATTTGGAAAAGTATTAAAAGTATAAGAAACAACGATTTGAAGGTCAGTTTGTTATATATGCTATAGTCTTTGTACCTTAAAAAAACACCAAAGAAAACCCAAAGGAACAAACAACAAAGCAAACCCCCCAAACAAAATCAACACCACCAACAAAAAACACAAACAAAAAACCAAATCAAACAAATCATCCCACCAAACAACACAAACACCTTTTTATTTTTTTCTTCGCAATCACTCTGGAGTTTGTAATTTCTATTGTAACAATGAGGGTTTTTTTTTAGTATGTTTAATGCCCGATTTCTACATAGATCACTTAAGGTAGCTTTCATCTTTATATGCCCCGGAGTGCCCTTTCTATCCAGATGATGTACAATCCCATGCTTATTTCCTGGAATCCAGTCCTCTGTTCTGGCTGCATCTGCTTGAATAAGATGCTACAAGTACTTAACATTGGAGTTGCCTTAGTAATACAGGAATGAGAAGGGCTTTTTTTTCTGAGATCTGTTAGCTTGCATGGTAACATGCTTTAGGAGGCTTTTTTTCCATGTAAGCTACGTTTCCAAGTTTTCTCCTGTGACCGTGTCTAATTAAGAAATTTTAATAAGCATTTAAATAAGCATTTAATAAGCATTTTAATCACATGGAAAATGTTTGTGATATCCTTTGTTCTTATGTAGCCCCAATAATTCATTTTACTAAACCTATCATATTTTTTCTGTACATGTGTACACACGAGTCAGGTTCCTTCAAATACATGCTACTTATTAAGTGTAAGTAATAGTTCTTGATGATGCATGTTCTGTTTCATTGCTCAGAAAACATCTGCACAGGATGTTTTCAAACCTGTTTATCAGGTTTGTGACCACCTGAGGAACCTGAACATATGTAAGTCCATGGGACCTGATGAGATTCATCCCAGAGTCCTGAAAGAATTGGCTGATGGAGTCGCCAAGCCACTTGCCATGATATTTGAAAAGTCTTGGCAGTCAGGCGAAATCCCTGGGGACTGGAAGAAGGGACATGTTACACCCATTTATAAAAAGGGTAGAAAGGAGGACCCTGAAAGCTATCACCCTGTCAGCCTCACCTCTGTGCCTGGGAAGATCATGGAGCAAATTCTCCTAGAGGGACTAACAGGGCAAATAGAAGACAGTGGGGTGATGAAGGACAGCCAACATGGCTTCATCAAGGGCAGGTCCTGCCTGGCACATCTAGTGGCTTTCTATGATAAGGTGACTACATCTGTGGACAAAGGATGACCTGTAGATGTGATCTACCTGGACTCCTGCAAAGCTTTTGACACGGTCCCCCACAACATCCTCCTCTCCAAGTTGGAGAGAGATGGATTTGGTGAGTGGACTGTTCAGTGGATAAGGAATTGGCTGGATGGTCGCATCCAGAGGGTGGTGGTCAATGGCTTGATGTCCAGATGGAGATCAGTGACAAGTGGTGTCCCTCAGGGGTCTGTATTGGGACCTGTACTGTTTAATATCTTCATTAATGATACTGACAGTGGGATCGAGAGCACCATGAGCAAGTTCACAGATGACATCAAGCTGAGTGGTGCTGTTGACAGGCTGGAGGGATGATATGTCATCCAGAGGGACCTGGATAGGCTGGAGAGGTGAGCCCAGGTGAACCTCATGAGGTTCAACAAGACTCAGTGCAAGGTCCTGCACCTGGGTCGGAACAACCCTCACTATCACAGGAAGGCTGGAGAGAGGCTGCTTACAAGGGCCTGTAGTGAAAGGATGAGGGGTAATGGGTTTAAATTAGAAAAGGGTAGATTTAAGCTGGATGTGAGGAAGAAGTTCTTTACCTTGAGGGTGGTAGAGCAGTGGAACAGGCTCCCCAGGGAGATGGTTGAGGCCCCATCCCTGGAGATATTCAAGGTGAGATTGGACAAGGCTCTGAGCAGCCTGGTCTAGTTGAGGGTGTCCCTTCTCACTGCAGGGGAGCTGCACTAGGTGACCTTTGGAGGTCCCTTCCAGACCTAGCCATTCTGTGATTCTATGAGATGCTGGTTAAACTCAATCCTGTATTGCTATAACTTTGGAATATGGGAACATTAACATACCTGGTTTTGTATCTGTTCTCTTTAGGAGCACAGATGAATATAAAAAACTGTATAGGTGTCTGTATGTGTATTATTGTGATCTGTAGAACAGTTTTCAAATTTCTGGTTCCCTGATAAAGTATATTTGCTGCTGAGGTCTCCTTCTGTATGTTTGTTACTGCAGCAACTGTGCTCTCGATTCTTAGACTACAAGGCTTAACATTTGCACGTTAATTTGCAAAGTCTCTCTTTAAAAGATGTAACTTGCAGAGCTAATGCTGTCACTCACTTCAGAGCTAATGGTATCTTCTGGATACTAGGGTGTTGATGTGACTTGTGTGGAAGCCTTCTTCTAACACTTAAGACCCGCCTGGATCTGTTCCTGGGTGACTTGGTCTAGGTGATCCTGCTCAGGCAGGGGGGTTGGACTAGATGATCTTCTAGGTCCCTTCCAACCCTAATATCTGTGAATCTGTGAAAGAGCTCTGTATCTTTGCACAGGAGCCTGCGCCTCGCGTGCCTGCTTCATCTGTGGCCAGTGCAGTGGGTGACAGTGCATTGCTCAGAAGCAAACTGCAGTTTGATGACATCTTGTGTATTCTTTTTCCATCTTCCTCCTACCCCCATACACTATAAAGTCACTGCAAACCATTATTAATTTGTCTTCTTCAGGGCATAGTAGTCATTTGATAAGATCTGCTTTAGTCTTTAGGGAAATTAGTGGTGTTTCAATCGTAATGATATTCCGTGAGAAGTATACTAGTTACCGTTGCTAGGTCACAGACAATTAAAAATCCTTAATACTCTTTATTTCCCTTGTTTTAAAAACATATATTTTATTCTAGGGAACAAATATTTACAGTTAGAATGCCATATACTTGCAACAATTTTGTTTATAATCCAGTTTGATAGTTGCAGAATATGTGATTTGTATCATTATTTCATGGCTTTCTACATCTGGATTTTTTAATTTTAGAAGTATATTAATTGATGATTTATTTATAAGATTAATTTTAGGTTTATACTTATATTTCATACAAAGATATACAAAGTATTTTAAATATTGGAGGTGTTTTTAGGAGCTAAAATTACGGTGAAGGTCTGTAGTAGGTGTTTTTGAGAGGCAGTCACTTTGTAGATAGTTTAATGCATAGTAAGTCAATTCATTTATTACAGGACTTGGATCTACTGATTTAAAAAAAAATACATGGGGGAAACAAATCAATTGTACTATCTCAAATTTGAGAAGTCCTTACTCTACCCTTTATAACTGGTCTGACCACAGCCCTCCTGAAGTTTTAACTATCAGTGTTTGTATTGCTTCATGTCTGTGTGAGATTACTTTTATTAGGCTCTGGTTTAATGGCTGTGTTGGATGTGCTGGATTAGGCCCTGGTGTACCTGGTTATGTGATGGAAAAGGATCTGGTTTGAAAACCTAGATCAGATTTCCTGTCTTAGGTGTGGTTGGGCACAAGGTAATTTAAAAAAAATTTCAATAGGAGTAGAAGTTTTCAAAAATGACTTGTGGAAATATAGGTGAGAAATATTGAAGCTGCCTGAGCAATTTTAATTCAGCCTGAATTGATTCACTTGCTGCCAAAAGGTGTTCTTATCAGCTCTTGCCCAGTTGTACCCTCTTGCTATCACAGGCCTTCTGGTAGCTGTTCAGCCAACTTGACTGGAATTTGGTTTTTTTCTTGTTTTAAAGCTAACCTCCCAGAGAAGACTTTCAGGTTCCAGTTGAGCTGGTTCGCTTGATCATGGCTGTTGATGACAGCACATGAAAGGGCTGAGAAAGCAGGAAAACACCAGACTCTGCTCATCTGCAGCAGCTTCTGCCTCCTCCAGAGTAACATGAGCCTGGCATTACTCTCTTGACAGCTTAACCCTGAGGGCAAAAATAGGATTTTTGTGCCACTTGGATGTATGTGTCCAAGTGCTTTCTTAAACAAGTGTATCCTTTTGAGCAGTCAGGTCTTAGTGTGTGGTGGGTTGTTGTAGTGGTTTTTTTTGTTTGTTTGGTTGGGTTTTTTTTGTTGTTGTTGTTGGTTTTTTAAATTATTTTTATTTATTTGGTTTGGGTTTGAGTTAAGGTGTTAGTGGGGGGGAAGCAGCAGGAAGGAATCTCGTTTGAATACTGAGTAATTGGGTCCCTTTAATCTGTGAAGGTTGGTTGATAAGCATCCTTTATTACTGTACACATCCTCAACTAACACTTGAAAGAAAGGAGAAGGAAGGTAGAACCTCTTAATTGACAGCTTGTTTTAAGAAAAATATCCCATTAGGTATGCATTTTCTTGAGAAATAGATGGTTTATGAAATGAGCCTAAAAAAAATACATCAGAAAAAAAATCCCTTTGAATCCTGCATTGTGGTATTTGTTCTGTTAATGTAAGTGTGGTTAAGAAAATATTAATAACTGTAGTTAAAGGTAAATTGTTTGAAAGTCTTAGGTTTTATTTCTCTGATAGAAAGACATATTTGTAAACTTTTTTGAAGTCCACAAAAATAATCTGAAAACAGAGAGTTGGCTTTAGCTGGTAATTTCTTCAGGTAGGGATTTGACATCTTGCATTTCTTCCCCATTCTTTCCATAGATGTAGGCACAGTTGTTGGCAAATTAATGAATGTGAATCAGAATTTGAATTGGTTGAAAAATAGTGTGTAAACACAGAATGCATATGCTGGTAGACAGTTGCTAAGAGGACAGTTTCTATAATATTCTCCCAGTAGCTAGATTTATTTTCCTGTTCATTACAATACAATCAAATTAGTCTTTCATTATACTAAGCTTTGGGTTTTTTTGTTTTCCTGGTGTGAACTGACTTGGAAGAGCTTCCTGGGCTTTGCTTAGAGGATAAGGTCATGCCAGGCCTCCTAGGTGTCTGGGTGCTACTCCTCCCTGCTCCCCACAGGGAGGAAGCATTTCAGGCCTCGTATGGCTGGTGACATCGCTTATCTGAAGGGGTTTTTGCTTTTAGGTTACCTGTAATTTGAAGGAGTATTTTGTTTCAGCTATGCTGTCGTTCTCCGTTTACCTCTTATGTTTATTATCACAGCTATTTTTTCTTCCTGAAATGGTCCTCTAATAGTTTTCCTCCAATTACTGTGCAGGTTAGTTAAGGTTTGCTTTGCGACTTAGTTTTTTGTTATACTAGTTACAGAAAATAAATCTTACGGGAGAAGAGCAGCAAAGCACCAAATCAGACACCACACCCTATGCTGGCAGCGTGGCTTGGTGAAAGCAGTTTTCCTTTGCAGCCTTATGCAGTGTTGATATTTTCATCCTCTCTTCAAATAACCCATGTTTGCAGCCTGCTGCCTGGTGCAGGGATCACAAAAAACATTCTTTTAGATGAAACCAAACACTTCTGGAGAAGTGTATTCAAGCAAGAGGTAGATTTTCAAATGAGGTTGGTTAGAGGAGGTTTTTCATGGATTGAGTCAAGATAAGAGGAAAGTAAACTGTATCAGAAGGCCAGGGAGTGTGAAGCAATACTTACGATCAAGGTATTTTTGTGCTTGAAAGCAGCCTGGGACCATAAATCAAGACCCTGTTGCATTCATTGTAAGGAAAGAAGTGAATGAGCAGCATGATAGGAGTCCCTTTTCTCTTTTGGACTAGTGTTATTATTGACAGCTTTTCTAGGGTATTTTGCTAGCTATTTTGGGTATGCAGTGTGCAACCAGTCTGTTTGTAGATAAAATTCTGAGAAATGTGTTTAAAAAAATGTGTATCTTGGAGTGGTGTATGAGATGTTGATTGCCATCTTGTGCTGTGTATGGGTTTGCTGTGTGGCATCTTTCCCGTGCAGCAGAGCAGTTTTCTTAACACTTCAGCTTTATATGGCTCTGGTGGTTGAGACCCTGGTCATGGAGATTCCCTAGCAGTCATTGTCTAGCATAGCATGTGGTACCCTCTGAAATAGCATAAAAATACATGTATTTACGTTTGGAAACATTTCCTTATTAAGAAAAGACCTTTCTGTCTACCAAATCAAAACTAGAGCTGCCAGTTATTCTGTACCCAAACATTGAAGCTGATATGTGGAATGGTGGGTCTTTTTATTCTGGACTTCAAATACTTTTTGGTATAATATGCCAATAATGCTGCAAATTGTTCTTCTATGTAATTGTTAGATAACCATTTGTGACCTTTCTTAATATCTAGTTCAGCAGAGCAGTTTTACATATAATTTATAAGATTACTTGCCACAGTTTAAGAGAAGATCCATTAAAAGAGTGTAGCTGTCTGGTCTTATTTGAACACCATCTCCACCAGGCTCAAGATAAGTATATTCCAAAGAGTAGGAAATCTAGTAAGAGTTAGGAGACCTGCATGGTTGAGCAGGGAGCTACTAGATAAGCAGAAAGAAAGAAATATGTAAAATGTGGAAGGAGGGGCAGGCCACTTGGAAAGATTACAGGGAGGTTGTCAGAGATGCAGGGACGCAACAAGGAAAGCTAAGGCCTCCCTTGAACTAAACCTGACAAGGGAGGTCAAGGTCAACAAGAAAAGCTTCTACAAGTAGGTTGGAGGCAAAAGGCAGTCTAGAGGCAATGTGGGCCTGCTGCTGAATGAAGTGGGTGCCCTGGTGACCAATGACAGAGAAAAGGCTGAGTTACTGAATGCCACCTTTGCCTCAGTCTTTAATACTAAGGCCAGCTAGCAGGAGTGCCAGGCCTCCAAGACCACAGAGGAATTCTGGAGGGAGGAAGTTTTAACCTCAGTTGAAGAGGCTTGGGTTAGAGACCAGTTGAGCAAAATGGACATCCACAAGTCTATGGGCCCTGATGGGATACACCCACGAGTGATGTGGGAGATGGCAGAGGTTATTGCCAGGCCACTCTCCATAATCTTTGAAAGGTCCTGGAGATGAGGAGAGGTGCCTGACGACTGGAGAAAGGCCGATGTTTTCCCAGTCTTCAAAAAAGGGCAAAAAGGATGACCTGGTAACTACAGCCTCACCTCCATCCCTGGAAGGGTGATGGAACAGCTTATTCTTACCACCATCTCTAAGCATGTGGAGGAAAGGAGGCTTCTCACAAGTAGTCAACATGGATTCTGTAAGGGGAAATCATGCTTGCCTAATCTGATAGCCTTTTATGATGACACATGTAGTTGGAAGGGGGGGGGAGAGCAGTGGATGTGCTATTTCTTGACTTCAGCAAGGCTTTTGATACTGTCTCCCATGGGATCCTCACGGCCAACCTTGAGAAGTGTGGGTGATTGTGCAGTGATGTGGATTAGGAACTGGCTGAAGGACAGAACCCAGAGAGTTGTGGTCAGTGGGAGCAGAGTCTGGCTGGAGGCCTGTGACTAGTGGCATCCCCCAAGGGTCAGTGCTGGGTCCAGTATTATTCAATATATTAATGAGTGACCTGGACGAAGGGACAGAGAGCACCCTCAGCAAGTTTGCTGATGACCCCAAACTGACTGACGCACCAGCAGGCGTATCAACAAAACTGTCTGACATACTAGCAGGCTGTGCTGCCATCCAGAGAGACCTGGACAGACTAGAGAGTTGGGCAGGAGAAATTTAATGAAATTTAAAAGGAGCAAGTGTAGAGTCCTTCATCTGGGGAGGAACAACCCCTTGTATCAGTACAGGCCGGGGGCTGATCTGTTTGAGAGCAACTCTGGAGAAAGAGACCTGGGGGTCCTGGTGGACAAGGGGATGACCATGAGCCAACAATGTGCCCTTGCAGCCTAAAAGTCCAATGGCATCCTGGGATGCATTAAGAAGAGTGTGGTCAGCAGGTCAAGGGAGGTTCTTCTCCCCCTCTACTCTGTGTTGGTGAGGCCCCATCTAGAATGCTGTGTCCAGTTTTGGGTACCCCAATTCAAGAGGGACAAAGAGCTACTGGAGAGAGTCCAGCACAAGGCCACCAAGATGCTGAAGGGAGTGGAGCAACTCCCTTATGAGGAGAGGCTGAGACAGCTGGGGCTCTTTAGCCTGGAGACTGGGGGGGGACCACATCAATGTCTATAAATATTTTAAAGGTGAGTGTAGGGAGGATGTGGACTACATGACCTTCTAGGTCCCTTCCAACCCCTAACATTCTGTGATTCTGTCTTATCTATGGGAAAATGGGACTGTGGAAACTCATCTTCAATTCCTCTTACATCAGTCATGCTAAAAAAGGAAACAGTGCCATGTGTGGCAACCAGATCTGCTCTGTCTGCTATTTTTTGTGTGGTTGGTTTGTGTGTTTGTTTCTGTGGTGGTTTGTGTTGGTTTTTTGTTGTTGGTTTTTTGTTTTGTTGTTGTTTTGTTTACTTTTTCTTTTCCAAATGCTTCTGCTGACTCTCTTGGGATAAAAATTCAAACTACATCAGTGTAACTCTGGAGTGTAATGGCAGATCTTAAGCTTGCTTGTACCTGATAAAATTAGTATTTTAGTTAAAATTCAAGTGTTTTTCCTCTTCTGTCCTCCCCCTGCCCCAGTTTTGCTACTCCTTCCTACCTTATCCATTTATATGTGGGTGCAGCTGCAGCGAGGCTGAAGTGCTGCTGCAAGCTGGCGCTCCCAAAGAAGGGGAAAGGAGCTCTTGTGTCCCCCAGCAGCATGGACACGCTTTGTAAGGGATTCACCTGTCCCTCTATGGCCCTTATTCATAGATTCATAGATTCATAGATATTAGGGGTTGGAAGGGACCTAGAAGATCATCTAGTCCAACCCCCCTG
>JAOEGS010019976.1:74310-87801 GCA_025447755.1 Corythornis vintsioides
TAATTCCCTTTTTTTTTTTTTTTTTTACCCTTTTCTTTTTTTTTTTTTTTAAAATTTTTTTTTTTTTTTTTTTTTTTTTTTTTCCTGGAGGCTCTACTGCTGATGAGTTTTTATACCTCCCTTTAATAGTGATGGGTCAGAAAGGCTGGTAGGGAGGAAGATTTTTGCCTCAGTGAGCTTCAGGACCCAACTTTCTCATGTCTTAAAAGCATAAATGCATCTTCTGCATGTGCTGCTTTTGTTTGCCATGTAGGTTTGAGCAAGTTAGCTGGCTTGGTGCTTTTCCAAATTCTGTTTTAACTGTGTTGCTGATGTGCACGAGTAATAGCCATGTACAACCATGTAGTTGAAAAGATGTATAAAAATGGAAGTTATTTTGTAGTTAATGGTATTTATCAGTTCCTGACATTCAGCATCTTGGTGAGAGTGTATGTTTGGCTCAAGATGAAACTTGGAGCTCTGTGAAAGCTTTTGTTGGAGGTGACCTTTCAGGAGTACCGCTCTGTAGGATGTTCTCTGTTACAGCCACATACCATGGGTGGAGGAGTTCAGTCATCTGCTAGGCACCAACCTGAACACTCAAGGGATTAGGTACTCCAGTGTTAGCTCCTTGTGACTTGAACTCACTAAATAGGTTGCAGGTTGGTGTCCAGTGCCATGGGAGCAGCATCATCTCCATTTTCCTTGCAGTGCATCATCTCATACTTGTTGGAAGTTCATTGGTGAAACTTGTCCTGGGTGTCTTCATTCCTCTGGTAGTAATTACAGTAATACTCAGCTAATGCATGTATGTCAAAAGTATTTTGGTTTTGTTACAAAAGGAAATGCAAACCTATTAAAAGTAGTTTCATGATGGCACAAGAACACTTTGTCGACTTCTTTATTTAGAAATCGTAATGCATATGCATTCAGGTGGTGCCTTCCTAAAGGAAATTGAAAAGGTTATTTTCCACTGATGCTTGTTCCTAGCTAATAGGACATCCTGAAAGGCTTGCTTGCTTTTCTTGGGAGATGAATGGACTGAAAGCTGTATGAACTATGGAGGAAAAATGTGTTTGTAAACACTGATGAGAAGAACATCTGAACTTCCTGTAGCTATTTTTTCAGCCGTTTAGAATACTGTTAGTTTAAGCTGAGAGCTGAGAATAAATGCTTGTTTCTCTTGGTCTTTCTGGAGAGCATTCTCACTTCTTGAAAAGGTTTTGGCTATAATTTCAACTCTTCCTAATGTTAATAATTATGTAAGACTTCTAAAGCTTTGAACTGCTGTTCTGCAGGTGACTTGCTGCTCTGTGAGAACAGCCTTTGCAGGATAATGCAGAGAAGTAGGGCAAGTGAAGCATTGCTTGGGTAGGTGGCCAATCCTGAAGTCAGGGAGATGAATCTGTGAGGATTCCTCATCTTGCTTGCTGCATATTGACATCTGTAATGTAGCAAAAAATCCTTTGAATTTACCTCAGGCAGCACATTTTAGTTTTTTCAAGGGTGATGTAAGAAAATAGCCTTTTTCAGTAGAAGCCAGTTCTTTCTTCCCTCCCTCCTTACATACGCCTACACCAATGTTTTTTCAGCTCTGCAAGTGTGTTTTTTTCTCACTCTCTCTGCTGCGTAGGCAGCCTTCCCAATCACAATTGAGCTTCACAGCCAACCTTTTTTTAAAAAAAAATAAAAATAAAAGGGGGGGGAAAAAAAAAAGACTTTACACAGCAGGTCTATAATTTAACACCAAAGAAAATGGAGAGTGCTGGGTTAGAATTACGGTGCATCATAGTAATTACTTGCATAGGTGAAGAATTTCACCCCAAAGAAAACAAGAAGAATTGTCCTTGACCAGAAGGCCACCTCCTGCAGAAATTATTTACCTGCTGCCCAAATGACTTGCCAAAATGTCAGTAGCAATCTAAGGCACATAGATTTTAAGCCTTTTACTTGCTTCATTAGACTGAGTTATAATTGAACTTTTCTACTCCAGAATTAGAATGTGATTCTATTTGAAGACAGTTTTGGTTTGTTTGCAGTATGGAGGCTAAAATGCAGTTCTTTGAGGAATGTTGTAATATTTTAAACCTGAATTTAGTGTTCTCTACCTTTTGGAAACTGCTTTTGCTGCACTTGATGAAGTGTGTGTGTGTGTGTGTGTGTGTGTGTGTGTGTGTACTAAATATCTTTTGATGATGCTTCTCATTTTTCCAAGGACTGAATTTCACACAGTATTTTGTAAATAAGCCTAAATTTAACTTGCAGTAAAAATAAACTCTGAAAGCTACATTTTTAATTGCTTATAAGAAGATAATTTATTCCTTGAACTCTGTTGATAATCACACTTCTTCTGGTTGATATTAATGTTCTTGCCACCAAGTATTCAAACTTTATTCAACTCTGTATATCAGTACTGTTGGTAGTAGAAGCTCCTGTAGATAGCTCCTGTCATGGTTTTACATGCAGCTTATTGCAGGTGAAAGCATTTACCTATGCCCACTTACCCAGTCCTGTGCCCTTTCTGCCTCATGTCAGCACAAATGCTTATGTAGTTATGCAGTGAACTGGATTGGGGAAAATCAGGCTGAAGAAATGATCTAGGTCTTCTCCTCCAGTCTCCTTATTTAGAGCTGGAGTTTAATCTCTCTGCTATGATTCACTGCACATCTCCTCTAGCGCATGAGCTTGGTGGGAGTAGAGGAGGACAAAAATTCATTGGCAGTATATGCTCTACCTCCAGCTTGTGCCTCTGTGGAGTTCTCAGGACTTGCAGCATCAATCTCCATGGTTACATCTGTTTGCCCAGTCTAATTTTAGAGGACTCCTATCACCTCCAAATGCAAGCTTTTCATAGGAAGGGACAAAGGTCAGATGTTAAGGCTAATGCTGAAACAACACAGCTTTTATTACAGGACATGGTAAATAGAAGAACCACCTTTGAAACATTGATTTTCCTTGCTACTCTTGGAGACTTCTTAAAGGACTGCAGTTGGTCTTAAACTCACTTGAGCTTTCCTTTGTGTCTGACAGGCTTTTTGTGTTGAGAGCGAGGAAAGAAAGTGGGCCACAGCTCTGCTAAATGTCCCCTTTCAGGTGTAACTAAATGTTTGTTGACAATCTTCAAATGCCTGGCAGAATGTGTTCTGGAAGAAAATAACTTGGTTCAGAGAAGGGGTGATAAAAGAAAGATTGGAATTGTTATGGCAAGAATCTTATCGTACGGGTTCTCTGTCATGTTACAAAAACCTGTTAGGTTCCTGGTTTTACAAACCTTCATTGTTGCCTCTGGCTTATTACAAGACTGATTTCCTCAATGCACTTTAAGTTTTGAAAAATACTTCACCTGTTCATTTCCCAATCAAATTTCATTCATACCCATGGTCTTTCTGCTTCTAGGTTTCACCGTGCTGAGGCCGGTTGTGACAGCCACTGAGGGCTTTTGCTAAAGCTGCATGTGCCTGCCCTCTCAGGAATTCGGACAGGTAAGAGCGTGTGCTCCACTCTCTACTATCTGACAGCTGCCCTTTGGAGCAGTGCTAGTTGCTGTAAAAGCAGTGTTGGCCTTGTGGCTGCTGCATATGGTGCAGAAGGGGTGGTCTTCAGTAGGATGGTTTACTTGGGAAGTAGGGTGGTTGCCACTGGGTACCAGCCTGTATTCCAGTCTGTTGCTGAGTCCATCCTCTATACATGAGAACTGTTTTTCATGACAGAGATGCAAGGCAACTAGATTGTTAGTCCCTTCCCCCTTTCTACTAGGTACTTGTAGAAGTGTTTGCAAAAGCAGGCTGGCCTCTGTTCAGGCTGTGACAGAAGGCCTGGTTTTGTCACATTTTCTAAATCACAGTAGTTTTTGTAGGTGGCTTCTTCTAATCTACTTGTGAAACTTGATTCACGTTGTAAGGAAGAAAGGGATGATTATGCTGAATATGCCCAATTCTTAAAAAGGACTGTCTCTTAGTACACAATCTATCCTGTCAGAGAAATATGATCCACTTTTAGGGAGTTGATGAAAAGAATGCTGCAAGCATGAGATGCTGCAGTTCTGCCCATACAGCCTTGCCCTCCAGCTTGTATCAAATGTGGGTCCTTTGTGGGTCTGTAATGAAGAAGGTTGGAAAACTGTAGTGTGTGGTTTTGGACATTGGAGGAAGGAGGGATAAGGAGCAGTGGTGCTGGTTTTGCAGATATGGGCAGGGATGGATTGGTTTTCAGACAATCATCTACCTGAATTAACCCAATGTGGTATGCAAGCTGTAACACTTTCTGAAGTGAGGTGACCAGAATGCTTGCTAGGGACTGTAGGGAGAACAACACTGGCACCTGAACGTAGATCAGTATAAGCTTCTTTGTAACCAAGCAGTAAAAACCCAGCCCCTTCTACTGAACATACTTAAATGATCTGTTTCTTACCAAATGTTGAAAGCTATAGGTATAGGATAGACAAAGGAAGTCCAGTCTGCAAGTGTCTAGCAGTGTTGTTGTAATGAAAATTAATACTAAAGAAAAACCCCTCCCTTGTAACATCTGTTTGTCAGTCTGTGGGATGTCTAAAGAAACATACATTTCTTACTTGAATCTGCCCTGCAGTTGTTGTTGGGGTTGTTCTGGACAATGTTGTTGTATCGGAAGTGTCAATTTAATTCCTTCCTAAATGCTGTCAGCAAAGCTTCATTGACTTGGCAGAGCCTCTGAGGTTTTATTTATTGTAGCAACAAAATCTTTCCTTCAGAGGACGTGTATTGGAAACAAACGTGTGTGTTTGCAGATCTAGAGAAGCCTTTGGAAAAGGCTGTTTTAATTACTTTATCTTTGTCCTTGAATCATTTAACCTGTTCACTTGGCACCATCTTAAGTGTTTTCACATGCAATCATTATTTTTGTTTTCTTTTATCTGTGGTTCTCAAAAGTTGTAGAAAAGGTTCTCAAAAAGAGGAGAAAATGTGTTGATCTCTTTCCCACCACAGCATTCAAAAGTTTCATTACTTTTAGGCCTTTTGGTTTTTGAAGTTTTTGGCCCCAAGAGGCACATTTTGATCCTAGACACTGTGCAGTGGGGTGTGGACAGTGGAAAAGGGCTGTCTTGAGTAATGAAGTAAAAGCAGTCTCTTAGCTGTTAATTTAACTTACCAGTCAAAAGTAAATTAACAGGTGTTTTTCTCCTGCTATGTTTGGATTGCATAGATTGTTCTTTTTATCATATACTTTACATAAGGAATGTCCAAGTAATTAATTTTCCCAGTGATGATGTCACCATGTTATACCACTGAAATTCTTATTTAAGGTGGTAAGTTTCTTGTTATTATACTCATGCGTTTTTTGTCCCCTATTGGAAATTGTTTCCCAATGGAATTTAAAAAATAATTCCAGCTTGTAACAAACCTATTTATACAAAGTTGTATTTAAAACTTGTTTTACTTGTAATGGTTCTGGTTGTTTATAAGCTCATAAGCTCGTGATCCTATAGATGCAGTTTTGTTTACTGAAATACATGAACAGGTTTTACAGTTGGGAGCTGAACAACTGTTTTTTTTGGCAAAGCATATCCATGTTAACAGGAAGGGGTTTTTTTTTAGAAATAATAACATAGTCCAGTAAAATTGATTTTTGCTTATGTTTCAAATACAGATTTTTTTAAGATATTCAGGTGCAAGACATTCAGCAGCATAAATTTAGTTTTGTTGGATCCTTCTGTTAATATTGACTGAATAAAAATGGTAAAATTCTGCATACAACTTAACCTGAAACTGATGATTTCTCCTTGGTCTGCATTTATAATAAAGAGGAGGACTCGGGGTAGGGCAGAATAAGGGATAGTAACTGTGCCTAAGTGTCTGATGTTGATCTCGGGTTATATTTTGTAGGACAGCATTTAAAACTGATGGTTTTATCTGTGCTATTCTTTTAATGTTGACAAGTTGAAGCCTGGTGGCTGTGTTTATCATTGCTAATAAGGCCTGGATGTATGGGGTGGCGTTGAGGTAGGAAAGATTTTTGCCTCGGTGATCATTGCCCTTTCACAGGGCTGTGTTTGAGTACATAGTGATATGTTCCCTTTTATGGGGGATGGCAGCTGTACGAGTACCATTTGTCTGGATGGCGAGGAGATGTGCAGACTTCTGTTCCTTTTCTTTTGCAGGTTTGTTTTTGTTTGGGTTTTGTTTGGGTTTTGTTTTTAGCAAATCTCCCCAGGGTTTAGTTTGTACAAAAGCTTTCTGTTATTAGGACTGTGTAGGTCTGTACTTCAAGCTGTTTGACTAAGGAGTCTGAAGCAAGTCAGGAAAAAACCCTGCAATTAGTGCTTACAGTCTTGGCCTTCTTAGAAAGAAAGGAAGGGTGTTATTTGAGGAGTGCACATATGTATTTCAGATTCACACCTGTACCTGTGCACATGTGCACCTGAGACACAAAGGCAATTAGGGACGTTAGATGCTCTCATTGATGGTGTATGTGCCCAAGTTAGTGATTGCCTTCCATAATGGTTTTGTACTGTGCTATTGCAATGATAACTATGGTGGTTATCTTTAAATGGGAATTTGAAAGTGCTTAGTATATTTTAACCTTCTTTTATGTTTAGAAACAGTGCCATGAATTACCAGGACTTGGCATATGATAGTTGAGAGATTGTTTAACTTACTCTAGAACTGGAGAATTTCAGTTGGACCGCTCAACAAAACTGTATAATGCTCTTAATAGCTAAATACGTGCATTATAATAGAAGATGAGAAAAGTCTCTCATTCAATTGTATATAAGACTGAAAGAATTGAATTGAGAAACTGAGAGTGTATATGAGTGAATGAAAAGAAAAGCCTAAATCCCATTAATATTTGTCTACCCATAGGCAGGTGAGTGTTTTATGCTTTGACCTCAGTTTCCTTGGTCTGGAGTGACTGAAGATTCAGTGGTAGGGATTGTTGTGATCCACGGGCTTGTCTGCTACAGGCACCTGTTGCCTAGGCAGACCAAGAGTTGAGGGTACATAGGCTATGTCTGCAAACTTCCCAGCTTCAAAAGGATTAGGCACACCCAAGTTAGCTTTAGCTAGCCTGGATTAAAAAAAAAAAAAAAAAAAGATTGAAGAATTTAACGCATGGATTTTGGCATAGTCTGAGGCTGACAGGGAGTCTGGGTGCTTAATCACTGCAATTCTGTGCTCTGGAAATCAGCTGAGGCTTGTAAAACTCATTTGGTTCTATAGCTTGCATAAACATGTAGAGCTGTTGGTAGGTTAAATGCACATGTTATTCTGTATGATTTTTCATTGTTATTTCTGTATGATTTCTGTTTTACCTTTAAAATGTGGAATATAGTACAAGTTGGATCTAAGCAACTATGCACTTAGTACTGCTTGTGATTACCAATAAATGCTGGTTAACAAGATGCTTTCTGTAGTCGGTCCTGCTGTATTAAGATTTTGTGGGATGGGCTGGTGAAGAATAAGCAACCCTGGTATTTTGATTTTCTGCATGGCTCAGCCTGTATACTGCTGAAGTGCTGTGCTTCTTAAGCTTCAACAGCAGCAGATTTCTGCAGCTAAAATGTATTTTGTTGTTGCAGTTTAGTAGTAAGAACTAGCCATTAAATCTGAGACATGGAACAAAAGTGAAATAGGCTAAGCATGGACAGAATTAAAATAAATTAACCAAACCATCAAACCCACCTCCGTTCAAAAAAAACAACCAAAAACCCAGCAGAAAGGACCACAGAGTTGAAAAATTGGAAGGAATTGTGAACTTCATTCCTGTGCTGTTCTTGAGTATTAGTGTTAATTCTTTGATTTGTTTTTTACCCATAGAGGGGAAAATGCTTAATTTCTTTTAAAGTATTTTGGGAAGACATGCAACTGTTACTGCTACAACAGCATTAACTATTAGACTTCCTAAATTAAAGTTTCCGGATATATACACCAAGATGAAATACAGCACGCATTTGGAATGTATCCAGTTTCAGTGAAAACATTTCTGCAAATTTGGATATGAGCAATTATTAAATTATCCCATCTACCCAAATTCAAAAGAAGCCTCATTCTTAGCTTGAATTTGTTTAGATGTAATTTCCAGTCACTGGTGTTTTTTTAATATATCTGCTGATGAGAAATCAAATTCCTTCCTTCTCTTGCTCTTTGTGTTCTTCCTACAGGTATTTTTTTTTTTTGCCTCCAGTTTTTCAGCATTCTTCTTAATGTAAAATCAAGTACTAACAGCGGTTTCTCTGTACCAAGCAGTAATGTAACTGCTTTGCTCTCTTGCTTTATCATTGTGCTTGTTTAAACATTAGAGTATTGTGTGAAATTAATCACAACTATGTGCTGTGAGTTTTCTGTTGCGGGCACATTCAAAAAGCTAACCGGTAATTTGGGGTAATGCACAGAGCTGTCACCTGTGAAGATCAGAGTTCACACTTTCCGGGTGAGATCAGAAAAGATCAGTTTGCTTTTCAAAGGGTATTCACTGCTTATGCACAACCACAACTTAACTGCTCCATTTGATAAAGATCAGTTCCTACTAGATGGTGTGATGCTGGCTTTGCAGATCCCATCAGCATGAAGCATTAGTCATGTCTTTTTATTTATATAACATAGTGCACATGGATAGACCTATCATAATATAAATGATGCTCTATAGCTTTTGCATTATAATAAAATCATATTATACCAGGTTGGGAGGGACCTTAAGGGTCATCTGGTATAGCTGTTTCTGGCAAAAGCATGGTCTAGACAAGGTGGCCCAGCACACTGTCCAGCCAAATCTTACAAGTGCTCTTTGTTGGGGAATACAGCACTTCCCTGGGGAATTATTCCAATGACTGATTATTCTTACTGTGAAAAATTTTCCTCATGTCCAATAGGAATGACCCCGGAGTAGTCATTACCCCTCGTATTCTCCACGACTCCTTGTAAAAAGGGAGTTGCTGTAGTCTTTGTAGTGTTGGTACTCATGCAATTAATAAATAGTGTTTCCTGTTAATTTTGATAGTTTTTTTAGCATGCTGGTGCCTGATCTTTTGCCTCATATTATGTTGTTAGATGAATTGTGATCAGTCCCTAGTTCACTCCATGATTTTCCTATGTGAAGGCTTGGTACTAATATGCAGTTCTTCATTACCCCAGAGCTATGCTATTTATTACATTGACCTTTAATACCACTAACATTTCATTTCACTGAGGCTTTTTCAGCTTAAATAATCTTGGTGTTTAGTTTTTGTGTGTGTGTGTGTGTGTGTGTGTGTGTGTGTGTGTGGTGGTTTTGTGATTTAAACAAAGGAAGCTTTTAGTTTGTTGAAGTTGCAAACAATTTTCTAACAGGGTAGTTGAAAACTCAAACTATCAGAAAGATATATGCTATCTTTACACAAGTAAACTGAATCTCTTAAGATGTTTGAGCTGCAACCTCTCCCATGCATGTCCATCTCCAATAACAATAGAAAAGGAGAGGAGCAAGATTTCTCATAACTCAATTTTTTTTTTTCATCTATGTATATTAGAAAACACGCAAGAGAAGTTTCTCTAAACTGGGAATTCCAGGGCGGTAAAATGTTTTAAAGTTGAGAAATTGATTGGATAGAATTGACTTAGGATGTGGTATAGTGGATTTTTTGGGTTTATTGCAGTTAGATGTTTTGCATGTGTGTGCAGACCTTCCCAGATAGCATGAGGACCATCCTTTCCTTCATCCACATCAGTGTCTTGTCATTTGTGAGACTGAGTGTCTGGAGTTGTCAACTGCTCTGGGCTGCTTCTGGAGTGCTGCAGATGTGGCCAGCCTTTAATGCCTTCAGTTCCTCCACTCTGTATGCACAAAAAATAAAGGCAGGAAAGCAGCTTCCTCATCTGGATGTTGCACCAATCTGTTTACTTGGGTCTTAATGCTTGGAATTGTTTGGAAGCTTCTGGTTGTGTAGCCATGACACAAGAATGCTGGAGAATACAACATCTTTTTCTTCTCTTCCCCTGTTCCCCAATCAGCTTTGTCACTCTTGGTGTTGCCTGACTCCTAAAGACCTTGATTGCTGTGTGGGACAATCATAATCTAGGGAAGAGCCACTGCTGTTCTCACTTCTTCATGCTGTTGTGCCCTTCTTGGTAAGGTGTCTTTAAAGTCCTTATCCCAGAGGTGCAATATGGGTGTGTATGTATATGTAGTAGTATAGGTATGTATTTTTAGGATATGAGGAAACCCTGACTAATCATTGTTTAAACTCCAAGTTGAGTTTATTATTTTTAATTTGTGCTCTTTCTTCTTTTTATTTTCTTACCCTGTTTTTTCTCTTTATTGTCTCTACTGCTTTTAGGCATTTATTATTTCTCTCTTTAGTCATCTTCTCCTCCCTTCTAGCACCTGTTCTAGAGCTCACTGCTGAGGCCAGCTGAGGAGGAGAGTTGAAGTTGAGAACCAGCTCACCCTTCCTTTGTCTGAGAATGGCTAATTGCTGCTTCAGCCTCTATTCTCTGAAAACAAGTCACTGTTGGTAGGATGTTGTTTGGAAAAGAGGATGAGCTGCAAAATGACTGGGGCCTGAGTGCCTTCCTGTCTGGGATTAATTTAAAATCAGAAGCTTATAACATTCTTTAAACATTTACATGCTTGGCTCTGAGACAGGGAAGGGGGAGAGATGTGTGTTCCTTGAAAATCTTTGCTCCTTGCTTCAGTCTTTGACTATAAAAGGAAAGCAAAGGTAGATTTGACAAGACAGAAAACTTGAGAGAGAAGAACAGGTAAAGGCAGTGGCTCTTTAATATTTTTACTATGGAATCAAATTGTGAGCTGAGGGTACTCTCTTGGATTATTCTACAAGGCAGTTGTAATTTCTTCATTAGTGAAGGCTAATCTGGGTGGTTTAGCTTTGCTTTTATTAAAATGTCTTGGATGGAGAAAAGAATGTGGAGGCTTATGACCATCTTCGTAGATGGTGGAAAGATGTTCAAAAGAGCGGGTTAAGTATTCGGACAAGTTGGATGAATTTTCTCATACATTAAAATCTTAATTGTTGTCTGTCATCCGGAAATCCAGTGTTATAGTGATTTACTGCATTTGGTCAAATCAGAGTTCCCTCCAGCCTTGTGGTGCTGCCTGCGATAGATCACAGCACTAAATGTACATGGAGGAATACAGGACGAGTTGGAGCTGTCTGTTTACTTAGTGACTTCGAGCTCAGGACTTTCTGAGAAGCTCAGTACCTTTTGCTCTTTGTTGTCTTCCTGCAGCAGTTGTTGGTGGTGGTTTTTTGGGTTGTTTATTTGTGGCTTGTTTGGTTGGTTGGTTGATTTATTTATTTATTTTGTTTTTGTTTGTTTGGGTTTTATTTGTTAAATTAGGAAGAACAGAATTGCTTTTGGTATTGAAGATAAAAGTTTTATATGGTGGTATGATAAAAGACCAGGTTTATTTTCAGAATAATTCCTAGTGCTGCCTATGGGTGGGTTTTGCTGTTGTGGACTTTTTCCAGGGTTTAGGCTCCTATATTCATGGTTAGGGCTTAAACTTTCCTGTGTTTACCCCAGATGAATAATACTTCTACTGATATGTCCAAAGTCATGCCTACTGCTTTTTTTATTGCCTTTTTTTTTTTTTTATGGTTAACTCCATGCTCTCCAAATAATATGGCTCTTCATTTTTCTAGGAAACCTGTGCACTTATGTTCATTCAGTCCATAGGGGCCCCCTAACAATGAACAAAGTAGTCTCAGTGCTCTAAAGGCACTTATGGAATCATTCATCTACAGGGCAAAAAGGATTGTGTCTGACCTTCCAACATGTTTATATAATCAGGATTAAAGCTGTTTTCTAATTTCTACCTATTAGATGAAAATGCAGATTTAGCCTTTATGTTAAATGAGTGAATTCTGAAGCAAATAAATGTAAGAAAATTACTGAGACCCTTAGAGCTTTACCCTGTGTGGGAAATTGCAAGTATGTATTAATACATACTTTTGAAATTCTATTATGGAAGGTGTCAACAAACAGCATAATTGGACAAAATATTAAGGTGCTACAGAAGCTGCTTAGTCCTTTATAGTCAAAGAACTGCAATACTGTGGTTTTGTTTTGTTTTGTGTGTTTGAGTTTTCTTGTGTGTGTCTTTTTTGTTTTCATTGTTTTCTTTGTTTGTTTTTCTCTCAGACCTTTTTTCCATAATTCTCTTATGGCAAAAGTAGGAGAAATTTTCTTCCTTCTCCTTTGGTAAACTGTAGAGAGCTTACACCTTTTTATTCCCTTTTCCCAGTAGAAACAGCACTTGAGGCTGAGGTTTGGGTTTAGTGCTCCAGCTATGAGCCTTACAGAGGCTACTGCCTGTTGTGTCACCTCAACTGCAAACACAATTACCTATAAAACAATTCTATTCAGTGTTGATACCTATGTAGTGATTATGATCCAGTCAGTGCATCAAGTAATTTAGCTCTCTTATGATGTAGCATTGCTTTTGAATAGCTGTATTGTATGGGTTTTTTAGTGGCAAATGTACATCTGGATGACCTTGGAGGTGCATTGGTTACATAGGTTACTTTCTTTTTAACAACAGATAAAGAAAATTCCTCAAATTTTAGTAACAAGATTCAGCTTGGAGGTTGATTTGAATAAAAACACTAAAAAAGATATTGCACATTGTATTGAAGATGCAGAGGCTATAGATTTGTCAGGTAGTAGAGAAGTTTGAGAATATTTAGAAGGATATGAATATACCTTCTCCACCTCTCTGTTATGCAGGTAACAAATGCAATAGTTTGCTTGTCGTAAATCTTCAGCAGTAATACTTTATGTTTTAAGTTTGCATGAATCAAAAATGACTCCCTGTGTAAGATGATCAAAGATCTAATGCATAGGCCAGTATTTTATGGGTTTTTTTTATAAAACAGGTGGTTCTGTCTTGCATTTGACAGGTACAGATTTCTAAATCCAGTAATAAACTAACTTGCCAGAATGGGATGTAAAATCATTTTTATTCGGACAAAATATTTTGAAAAAAGACACGTAACTACCCCTACTCCCATCACCAAAACAAAAAGCACACCCCAGTCATAAAGAGTTTTATTTGATACTGTGAGGCTTCTGCTAGTCTTTTCAAGACTGAAATCTCTCACAATGATTTAGGAATTATTTTCTGGGCTTCAGCAGATGTTTAGGCAGCTGTTTATTCTCTAACGTAGTATTATTTTTCTTTTTGTCTTTGTGTTTTGTGTTAAGTGGGTGAATTCTTAAAGATTTACCTGCTATGTGGAAAAACATTGCCTAAAAATCAAAGCGTTGGACGAGGAGCAGCGAGCTTGGAAAATTACACTGCTGATTTGCCACACAATAACAATACTACTGTCATCAGTCTTTCCCTACAAAGGGATGTGTGTTGTTTTGCCTTTTAGAAGCATTTAGGCTTCACAAATTTCTTTCTCATACTTGGGCGTAGGTGGTTGTAAAGACTTGTTGGTGAACATGATGGATGATGTGATTCATAGATACTAGGGGTTGGAAGGGACCTAGAAGATCATCTAGTCCAACCCCCCTGCCCGAGCAGGATCACCTA
>JAOEGS010019976.1:87901-103024 GCA_025447755.1 Corythornis vintsioides
CCCTCTTTCCATTTTTTATATATTTCCCTCTTCAACTTAAGTTTTAGCAAGAGTTCCTTGCTCAACCATGCATGTCTTCTAATTGTCTTACTAGATTTCCTGCACTTTGGGATACACTGATCCTGAGCCTGGAGGAAATGGTGTTTGAAGCCAGCTTGCTTGAGCCCCCTTGCCCTCCAGAGCCTTATCCCATGGAACTTTTCCAAGCAAAAAGAAATTGATGTTTAAGATGTTTAAGAGCTCACCCTGTTCCATCAGTCTCACAAGTTCCTGAACAAGAACAAAACATAAGGTGACAAATATTTAGAGAATTTTCTGATGGAGAAGGCTGTGCTAGGAGAGAGAACAGCCTCCTATGGAGCAATCATGACATTGTTCCTATTGCCTGTTTTTCATAGCATTTATCTCCCATCTGGTGTAATGGTATTGTTGTGTTCAGATGGATGTGGCAACTTGGGGTGGTAACTTCTTTTACTATGTTGTTTCATGTTTTTCTTCAACTTGCTTGCCACGTTCCTGATATTTTCTCTGTTAATGCCAATATAAGGCAAAAGAGAGATGTGAGAGGTTTTAAAAACAAACCTCCTTAAGTTCTATCATCCACACCAAATAGAGAACGAGGGGGTTTACAGTTTTAGTTCTAAAAATAGATGCTAGTGTATCTGAAAACACTGCATTCTGCCCACAGAAATAGCACTTTTCTTTTTTTATTTTTTTTTCTTTTTTTTTTTTTTTTTTTTTTGTACTTATGCCAGTGGTTCCCTTCATTCCTGTTGCCAGGTACACTTCTTGTAAGCTGAGGAGTTTTGCATTCCTTCTTTTGTGTGTCTTTTGGACCCATACTTCATGGTATAGTTTAACACATGATTTAGAATAGTCCTGGAGATGTAATCAAAGTCCTGTTATGTGTTTCAACAAATATTTTCACATGATATATAAGGAGTCTTGGGTTTTCAAACCACTTTTTTATGTTACTCTAGCATTTAGACCTCTGAAGTAGTAAATATGCATACATATTTTTAAAGGAAAAAGGGAATACTGTCTGTTTCTGATTTAATGGTTTTGTAAGTCGTTGTGTTTGCCACTTTTTGATCTACCAGTTCATAGAAACTAACTTGTGTATGTGTATAGCCTACTGTTCATTATTAAAATTCTGACAGAAAGGAATGTTGATGAAGGAGTAGGGGGGATGGTGGGATAAAAATCTAAACAAGAGTGGCTGAAAGTCTGAATTCTTTAAAAGGCTGAAAGATGGTGTCATTCTTTGGTATGTGCTCTTGACACTTTAGCTCTGATAGATGCTCTGAGTCTCTCTGTACTGGTGTCAATAAATATGTGTCAGGGTTTGGTGAAGTATGAGCTGGAATATTACTGCTGTGTCACAAGAAAGCTGAAAAATAAAACCAGAGATAAAATGTGTGCATAATCAGAGCTAAAATAAATATGTGCCTACACAACTATAGGTGAAATCAAAATTGGCTTATATTAAAGGTGTAAATACAGTATATGACATCAGCTGGAGTCAGAATGTAACTACTGACTAAAAGGACAAACCCTTGCATTGAAACTCGTTTAAAATTGTAACTGTTTAGAGATGAATTGCCAAGTGGGAAAAAGCAGTAGAATTAATACAGATATTAGCATTACTGTAGAGTTTGTATTTTTTCTTTTTTTGTAAGTGCACTGTTTAATTCTATTTAGAATATTTCATGTTAGTTTTACAAGAAGGCTAAGAAAAGAGGAGACTGAAGTTGGAATTTTTCTATTTGAGGAGGGGAGGTGAAAGAGAAATCTGTTCATGAGCATTGTCCCTTAACTCACAAAAATTAGTATACAGTGAAGACCACTTTTTATTTCAATTTACTATAAACAACTTTTGGAAAACCAAATATATATAATTGTATTAAGAAGATGAGGTTTTGTTTTTTAGTTACTGTTAACCTGGTTTTAGTAAAATTAGAAACAGATTTTAGGATCTATAGAATACATAAGAATGATGTACATGGTATTTTAAAGCTAGAACAAGTAATGTTGAGTAGACTTGAAATATTTTTCCTCCATGTGCTCAGTAGTCTTAAGACCTTCCAGAATGATTCTTGGCTTTTGGGAGCAACATCAGGTTTCTGATTGTTACTTAATCTGTGATCCAGTACAGCTCCCCATGTCCTTCTGTGCTTTATTGCTTTTTAGATGGCTAATTCTGCAGGGTGGTGGTTTATCACTAATATCTTTCTGACCTACAACATTTTGTTTTGCTTTCACTTACATAGACTTTTATCTTGTTGGCTTTAAAATCCCTGATTGCCTATGCTCACCTGGAATCAGGATCATCTCTTCCATACTCCTTGCCACACTACGTCCCAATTTGGTGTCATTTGCAAATTCTTCAAGGGGGCCTCTGTTTGGTAACCTTAAGTAATAATGAAAATGCTAAGCAAAACTTGCTACAGCTGAAATGTTTTCTGGTTTTTATACTGAGCCACTGCTTTAGTTTTCTGAAAGCAAGTTTTCCAGTAGTGGTGCTGATTATTTTGGATCTCCAGGTCATGTTGAACAGTCAGAATTGTCATTCACATAAACTATACCTGCTGCTTCACTAAGACTTTTACCCGAGTGTCTTATATTGGTTTGATGTAGCTTCCTGACTGTAGTTTATCTTCCTTCTCTAACAAACTGATTTATATACCTCTTCCTTTCTTTTCTCCAGCAATATAGCTAAATCTTTCTAAGCATCAGAACTACATTGTTTGTCTTACCACTTGTAATGTTGATTCCCATTTAGGACACATTCTTTAACATAGTGAATGTTTCATATTACTCTAGGATTGCCTGTGTGTTTTACTCGTTCTCAAAGCAAATAAGTAATAGCTTAGAAATTATTTAGACTAGTTACTCTATACTTGCCAAGGACTAGGGCTGGTACACATTACTATAAGCAGCTGGATTAAACTAGGTGGTGTGGTGTTTTTTTTTTTTTTTCAAATTCAAATTAATTTTGTTTGTTAAAGGTAAATGTATTTTGAGTGTTAATTTTTCTAACTTTCTTGCCACTTCCTTATGGAGCCCTAGAGTATGGGGGTTCCTCATAAAATTGGCGGGTGATGCTGTGTGCTAGATCATAAAATTGCCTGGTGATGCTGTGGTTACTTGTTTCTGTAGGCTTTGGTGAGATTGGGAGTCAATGTGGGCTGTCCACACCAGCATGCAATTGAAAAGCTGCCAATTAGTAACTCATTCTTAATGAGTTTAAGTGCCAGTATTTTTCAAAACTAGGAAAATAATGCTCTTTATTTCTTGTGTCACGTGAGTGTGATTTGTAGCATGCCAACTCCAGAACTATCTTGCAGAGCTTTGCTGGACTGGTATTTCATTGAGGGAGACTTGGAGGGAATAACTAATTCTGAGTTGGTATTGCTAACCACCTTCTTCTTGCATAGATCATGTTTTTCTGCAGTTCCTATCTGAGCAAGACTAGGATAGTCTTAAAGGTCTTCTTGCCTGAGTCAGAACAGTATAGAAGAGCCCAGAGAAGGAAGTTGTTGGCTTGCAGAGATAGAAGACACCGGACAAACGAGTGGCCTGTTGACTATTGTACTGTATCTGTCATTTGAACAGACTTGCTGTAACTTCAGCAACTTACAGTATTACAGGTACCTTAAATGTCCCCTGTTATCTAGATCTTGGGACTGCCTGGCTGATCCCTGTGATGACTGGAATCACTTAATAGAGGACCGTGGTTCAAAAAGCCTGTTCAAATAGCTGTAACACATCTACATGTGCTGAAAGATGAAATCATGGTGACTGGAAATTACCCAGAAGTCTCCAATGGCTGTTTTCCCAAATGGTCGCTGTTTGAATTTCTTCTGAGAATTACTGAACCAGTATTGAGCATCCTCTACTGGTGCTGCCAATTGCACTGCTCAAACAGCACACCTAAAAACACTATTCCAAGAAAGTATTTCTTCCTTTATTCCATTCCGTGAAATAGACTAAACTGGTAAAACCAAGACAATAAAGATCAAGGGAAGACACAGATGTAAATTCAATCTGATTTAGTATTTTTCTTTCTGTGTAGGTTGTCTGATAACTTCTACTTGACTCATGGGCTTCTGTTTAAACTGTTACGTCAGGGAAGGCATTTTAAGTGCAAAACAAGTAGAAAATCATTCCAAACAGCTGAGGACAGGTTCTGATGTATTTGGATAAGACAATCCTGTACTGCATGAAGCTGTACTTGAAACTCTTACATTAGGATTTGCACAGATGTTCTTACACTACTTAAAAATTATCTTTTTCTGGGTGAAGCTGCCTGATGAATGAGGGCAGCATTTCTTGAGTTGGCTGCCTACAGCTGTCTGCCCTGTCTTGCCTTGTTGAGCTGAAGGCAGAGTTGCTCAGCCAGCCCTTAATCTTGTGAGTTTCACAGCCCGGTGGTGTAATGCAAGTCTGATTGTTTCCCTTAAATACCATTCTGGAAATGCTAGTGCTATCTTGATTCATGGGTCAGGGCTCTGGGACTTGCAGTGCAGGAAAAAAACCCATTATTTTCTTTAGTTTAAACAGCAATAATTCAGATGAGTAGCTCTATCAGTCCCATTGTTTGAATCTCAGTCAGGTGACTATAGTGTAAAAAAACCAAACCAAAACAAAAACCCAAAAAGCTGCCTCAATTTATGCCTTTTTTGTCAAAAACTCAATCTTGGATAGATTTCACACAGTCACTTCAGGTTTATTGTTCTCACAGCTAAGTTTGCTGAAGGACCCTTAATTTGCTTCACTCCCTGTTTGTAGTGTTGGCAGGATCTGGTGATACACCTGAGCGTACCCCAGTGTGTGGCTGCCGTGCCTTAGTGTGTCTTCTCCCTGCATCCCTCTCCTCTGAAATACCAGACTCCGTGAGCTGCAGGTCTCCAAAATGAGAGCTCAGGGACAATCTGTTCCGTACTGCTGGTGCTGTCTGTGTTGGCATCCTGTGCAGAGCAGGGGGAGGAAATGATTGTGGTTCAAATACCAGAGGACTGAAGAACAGAAAGGAGAAGATGCTAGTCTGGGAGAGGAGAAAAAGGAAAGTCTGTAAGAGGAGGAGATCATTTAAAAGAGAAAAGGGGGAAGAAGAACAGAGATGGAAGAGGACAAGGAAAAGTGGGAGAAGCTGATCTTTAAGCAGTGAGCAGGAATGAGTGACAAAATGAGATTCTGTGCATAGGAGAAACACAGATAATTGTTTGTTTTTTAGAAGTCTTAGATGGCTCATACCATTCTTTCATGAAACTACTGTTGTTTGGTACTAGTGAGGTGTTGTGACAGATACTCTCAGTGGAGGTTCTTTTCAGGAATATTATTCTCCAACTTACTGGATACTCATTGATTTATTTAACCAGAATATTTTATTTTTGTCTCTTTTACCAGTTGCTGCATCTTTGAAGAGAGATTTCCTGTGCCCTTCTTCAAATGCCTGTGATATTTCCAAGAGGAACCATCTTTCTGTAAGTGGAGCTGTTTTCTATGAATATCAAATTTTTAGTATGAATTAATGGAATGCATTAATAGGGATGTGTATATGCAAAGACATATAAACAGTTTGAAAATGGAGTGGTTTTAGTGTATTATAGGGTTTTCATGATTCATAACTGAGAATAATAATTGATTCTTGTGGTCGCCTTGGTTTTTTGTCCCCTTTTTCCTTTGGTCATTTGAAATTAATAGTATGCTTCTACTATAAGCTTAGACAGTGATAATAAAAGCAATACTCTTCTCTGTCAGGATTTGTGAAAAACAACTCTCTGGATATTTTTGACTGTTTTATTTAATGACAGGAATAGTAAATCTGTCCTTTGTAGTGTCTGGGTGAGCTGTCTTACATCAAAACATTATTAATTGATTTTTATACTTTACAACTGTGTTTTGAGAATAAGTCCTGGAACGAAAGTCAGAATCTCCCCTTGAGATTGTAAGAACCATATTGGAGAAGAATTGAGGGATTTATTTATTTTTCTGGTTTAGAAATTTTGAACAGGAGGAAGAGGGAGGGACTGGAGCTGCCCATTTAACTTGGCTTTCCAGCAGTCTCAGAAATCGTTGGAACATCACAGGAGTACAGCTAACCAGACCCTGTGCAAATATCTAGGTGTATAAAGACAGGAATGCAGCATGATCTTTGTTTGCTTCTCTTTTCTAGAAATACTAATTTTTAAACTATGGACCCATTGTACACGTTAATCAGGTTCATAAACGTTGTGTTTTGTCTTTATTTTATTGTGAAACTTGTAATGTCGGGTCAAGAACAGTGTGGCTGCTGAAATGGTGCTTGCAAGTATGTGGTACAGTACAGATAAAGGGCTGTGCGTTATTCTAACAAAGCTTGCCTTCTGCTTGAGTAAGAGGAATTGTTAGAGTTTTCTCTCCATGTAGAAACATAGTTTCAGGGAAATAAACTGCTTTTTAAATAGCTATGCAGTAGGAATTTGTGGGCTAAGTTGCCACTTAGATATGTTTTGCCCTTGAAAGGAGACCTTCCTTTAAGTGTTATAATGTAGGCTAATTTCAATTTAACAGGAGATTTCTGTATATATGTGTTGTATTTCAGTTTTTCTCCTCTAACTTGGAAGGCATAAGCATGTCCTTAAAACCTTTAGAATGTAGTAAACTTCATTAGAAGGTTCTCTAAACTTAAGTTGTGTCTGGTAGTTTGCATTGCTGGTAAGCAGCACCCTGAAATAGTGAAGTCCTATTTCTGCTTCTCTAACTCTTCTGCTCCTGTCTCTAGCTCTCACAGTTATTTAAGTTGTTCTGGTGGATCATCTTGGCAAATAGACTGTTTTAGTGTTTGTACTGAGTTTGTTTTCTGCTGGTTTGGAACCTGAATGTGTTTGTAATGTGAGGACATGACTGTAGGCCAGAAATGGAGAAGGGAGGAATGGAGCCGGGGATGCATCCACTCTCCACATTCCTGGCAGCAACAAACTGATGATTGGGCTAAAGCCATAATGTTAAACTGCAGCCCCAGGCATGGCGTGGACCCCCAGCTCGGTCCCTGCAGGCCACCAAAATGTTAATAGCTGTTTTGATCCTTACACAGATTGGAGAGGTCAGTGGGGTGGGATTTAGACATTAAAGTCTACAATACAGCTACCTATTTTTCCACTGTAAAATAATTTTCAGAAGTCCCATGGACCAGCACATTTTAGGACACTGTTCAGATTGAGACATTGAATTATTTGGAATTGTGACTATTAAAAGCTGATATTGTGTGTAATTGCAGAATTAGTTTCTTTTGCCTGTGTATGTTGTGATGTAGGTATCTCTTGTTTCCCCAGCTGCTGTATGCTCATGAAAGAGTCTTCCTATTAAGACCCTATTGTGGTCTCTTGGAAATAATACTGTTTATCTGATAAAACAGCAGTTACTTTGTGATAGGATGAGGCTATCGAGGATGTGTAGCGTGTATAGGAGAAGAGGGCTCTCTTCAGCGCTCAGTTTTCTCCTTTCTGGAAGCCAGAAAAAATGATGCTGAGCTGGGAGGGGCGGGAGACAAGTAGGGCCCAAGTCTGGAAGCAGAGAGCTAGGTTAGATGAAACCAGAGCTGCTTTGATGTGAGTTACAGGGATTGGTGTGGGAAAGAGTAAAGGGGTGCAGGAGGCCGTTTCACATGTTAAATTGGGGAGTATGCTGTGACTGAAGGTTGCAAATGTTTGAGTCAAGGCCGAGACAGCCATTGACTATGGTGTGAGAGGGCAGGAAGGCCTGAATGTCAAAGCCTTGGGGACTGTAGTACTAATGGGTTGATGTTATGCTTCTTCTTACTTGGATTGTGGTTGTTACTGTGTTTGCTTCTACTTTCACTAATAACATCTTCCCAATTGTGCTTTGTACATGTGCTAATGTTTGGAAAGAATCGTTTGAAGTGAGTTTTTTAAATGAATAGTGGCTGTTCACTGTACTAAGTTTCATATAGAAAAAGAGCGGAAGAGTGTTTGTTTGTAGGCCATTGTGTTCATCTGTTAATAAGAGGGGATTTCATAGTTAAACTGAGCAGCAGCTCATGCAGCACTGATAGCGGAAAACAGCATCCAAGTGGCCTACAGGAGAGGTAAGGACTAGGACTTGCCTCCCTAAAGATCAGAATCACTTTTCAGACTACTCAAAACAGAAAAAAATAAATGGTCTGTCTATACCAGCTATCCTTTAAGAGGGAGCTGGCCTATGGTTGTGAAAGTTGATGCATGAATGTAGTAGTCATAGTAGTGGTACCATAAAAATGCCAGTTGTGATCTCTGCTGCTTTTTGTGTAATTCAAATTCTAAAATTCATATCACGCTTTTTGGTACACAGAATGAATGACAAGTGTTAGATGGATTACTGCATAAATCATAAATAAAATGGTAAAACCAGAAAATAATAGTGAAGTTATTGAATCTTTCAACACAAACCTTTCACCTTTTGTCCCATCTAAAAAAATTACACCCCATGCCCTTAGTGACAAAAAAATTGTTGAAGCCTTATTTGCTTAATTTCTCATATTTTCTATTAAATTATTTCATAGTATTTCAAGTGATGTGATTTTCAGATGTAAAAGTATAGAGAATGACTTTTGTGAAGAAACTTGAACTAGAAGTTTTGACAAAGGTTTGGTTCAGTGCATCCAACTACAGAGCTTCCTTTTTCTTTCACTTGCTTTATGCAAACATTGTAAAAATAGAAACTCTCTGAAAGAAAAGAGAAACCCTGAAGGTCAACTTGGAAACTTCTGTACGTCTTCTTGGTGGTCCCCAGACCAGGCAGGATGATAGTTGATCTCTCTGACTTCTCATCAATGGGGCTGCCCCCATTTGACTGTAGTCATAAGTCTCCTTCCTTGTTTATATTTTTTTGCCTCGTATTGTGTAGAGCTCATGTGCTCTCATGGTGCTCTGGTTGCAGAAGGTGTGGAAGGTTGTGCATGTTCTCTCATGCCACAGCTTCTTACAACTCCATGATGCTTTTGCAGGTGCTGCCCTCAGACCTGTGGTCTAGTTATGAGGTTAATGAGGTAGAAGGTGTACTGGGGCTTCATGGAAGAATTGTCTTTCAAGAAGGCAGATAGCTTTTCATGAGCTGGTGCTAACTACCTGTCTCCTCCCAGAGTCTTCCTGGGGAAGAGGGATCTCACCTGCTGAAGTTTCTGATGGTAAAGCAGTTTTGCAGAAACTGAGTGAAGAGTGCTTTAAGTCTTTAAGAGTCAAAGAATCATAGAATTGTTAGGGTTGGAAGGGATCTTAAAGGTCATCTAGTTCCAACCCACTGCCAATGGCAGGAACACCTGCAAGATCAGGGTGCTCAGAGACCCATCCATCCTGGTCTTAAAAACTTCCAATCGTGGGGCTTCTACTGCCTCTCTGGGCAAACTGTTCCAGTGTCTCACCACCCTCATGGTGAAGACATTCTTCCTAATGACTAATCTGAATTGACCCATTTTAATCCATTCCCTCTTAGTCCTATTGCTACCTGACAACCTAAAAGGTGCCTCCCTAGCTTTCTTGTAGCTCCCTTCAGATACTGGAAGGCCACAATAAGGTCTCCACAGAGCCTTCTCCAGACTGAATAACCACAACTCTGTCTGTCCTCACAGGAGATGTGCTCCGGCCCTCTGATCATCCTTGTGGCCATTCTCTGGACATGGTCCAGCACATCCATATCTTTCCTTTAATAGGGGCTTCAGAGCTGGATTCAGTGCTTCAGGTGGGATCTCACAAGAGTGGAGTAGAGGGGGAGAATCACCTCCTTCAACCTGTTGGCCAAGTTTCTCTTGATGCAGCCTAGGATATGATAGGCACAAGTCCTGAGAGGATTTTTCCTTTTGCTAAGCTTGTGTACATGTTAACAGAAACTGCCTTGCACACAAAATTACAAGAGTGCCTTTTTTTTTTTTTTTGATATTAGCATGAATCATGGATATTAATAATTCTGCTTTCCAGTTAGTGTTATCTGAGACACCAAATATATGTTAAGGATTCTTAAAATTGCTGGATGTTTACTAATATGCAAACATTTTCCAATGGGTACATATTAGCAGAATTTGAAGATTATATGTAACAAATATACCAATACTCATCTGAAGCAACAGCTGGTGAAAGTTGCTACTATAAAGTTTTTGATATTATTTTTTTCCCAGTCATATTCTTAGTAAGTTTTGAAACTTTTCAGAAAATATGGAGTGGATCTGCTTTGTCCATTATTAATTTTTCAGTGCTTAATGTTTAATATTTATGAAAATTGAGTGTGATATTTTTACCAAACCCTCAAAGTAGGATTCAGGAAGGATGTTTGTACCTTAAGTGCCATTTTGATGCTTAGCAACATCATTTTAAAAAATAAGAGAAAATAAAAGTAGTTTCAGCATTGTGTTAAAGACAGTCAAGTTTACAGTGATTCCAAGTGTAACTGAGTATAACCAAATACTCCTGTTGAAGGTATATTTTCATTTTTTTATCACTGTAAAATATTCTTTTCTTCTTTATAAAGGTCTGCTGGCTGTCAGTTTCTTTCAGATGCCTGTTCTGTATCACTATATCTCTTTTCATGTGTACATGTTACAAGTGACTATATCTGCAGGGAAAATTTTTTAATCTGAGAGCTTTTAAATTTTTATGCATAAAAATGTATCCATAAATTGCTTCCTCCTTAAAAGTAGCAAATGCAGTAAGATGTAGACTAAATCAGAAATGTGGACTTTATCTGGGCAGTGAGTCACAATATTTGTTTTGCTGTGCTGTGAAACAAACAGAATCTACCTTTTTCAGCTTTTGAGAAACAGAACTTCCAAATATGAGGTTTTTTTGTAGCACAATTTCTGCATCAGCGTAACAGTTCATTTTAACTGAGTTTTTTGTTTGGTATGTACCAGAGGAAGACCTCAGAAGTCTTTAAAAGAAGAGCAGAAGGGACAGGCCAAAATAACTTGTATATTAAATGGAAGATTTACAACTGAGGCTGGTGTTGTGCTTTATTAGTTCATTATTGCCTTATAGATTCATATTTTATTTCTAACTCTTAGGCATTACCTCAAAGAGCAAGCTGCAGACATTTGTTTTTCTTCCCTTTGCAGATGTTTCCTTGATTAGATCTAAATAGCTTCAGAGTTGTTAAACCTCATATGATGAGGCTTCTGAAGGTCCTGGAGCACAAGGCCTGTGAGGAGCAGCTGAGGGAGCTGGGGTTTAATCTGGAGAAGAGGAGACTGAGGAGAGACCTTATTGTTCTCTATAACTACCTGAAAGGAGGTTGGAGTGAGGAGGGGGACAGCCTCTTGTCCCTGGTGACATGTGACTGCACCAGAGGGAATGGCTGCAATCTGTGCCAGGAGAGGTTTAGGCTGGATATTAGGAAACATTTCTTCACCAAAAGGTTTACCAAACATTGTAATGGTCTGCCTGGGGCATTGGTGGAGTTGCCACCCCTGGAGGCCATTTAAATGGTGTGTGGACCTGGTGTCCATGTGTGGGTGTTAAAATTCTGAAGCAAAGGAATTTTCCTTCCTGTGGGAAAGTGAAGGTTTTCACCAAGCTGTGACCTTGCTGGCATTTGTTTGTAAAACAGTAGAGAGATGTTTTGACTATGGGTGTCGTGGCACGCCAGCCAATCACCCCAGGGGGTGGCTGATTTCTTGTCCAATTACCATGAAGTTAAAAGGGTATAAAAAGAGCTGTAAATTAATAAATAAAGAGATCTTGGAATCATGGTGAAGGAAATCATCTCTGCCTTGCTCTTTCTCCTCCTTCAGCAACTGGCAGATAAATGGTATCCATGGTTTAGGTTGGAACAGATGATCTTGAAGGTATGTTCGAACTGAAGACATTCTGTGATTCATCTTTTCCTAATTCTGCTTTCTGGTTCTTTTGATGATCTGTTTATCTTGCTGACACCCACAAGGAGAGAGCAGAAGTGAGGGTGTTGCAGGTGGCATAATGTCCTCAGAACTGTACCGCAGTGGAGTACTGTGTTACTGGCATGGACGATGTCAGTTTGAAAAACTTTATTATGGGGTGAGAATGTAGCCTGCTGCCTGAAGGTTGCTTGGGTTCAAGGGGAGTCTGTGATGATTGCATGTTTCTCTTTCACAGCTCTGCACCAGACTGCCTGAAATGTGCAATCACAAGCTATTGCTTTTTTACAATAGCCCCTTTTTTATGAGTTTCAGTAACATTTTCTGTTATGGATTCATTAAGCCCGTTTGCTTTCTATTTTTGAACTCACTTGGAAGAGCTGAAAAAGTAAAGAATTCTTTTAATAATCTCAGTGCTATGACATTATCAGGCCTGTTTTTTCTGATATCAAATGATAATCAATCCTCAATGCAAATATCTTTAGAATGATACAGAAATCTGTAGATTTTCTTCAGCTCTTATAGGTGCAGTTATCTTGTGTCCATGCTGTGGAATGTCAACTTGTAAATCCACTGTAGAAAATACATAGTAAAGTCCCTGTCTTACTTTCCTACAAATCAGAAAAGATGAGATAGTCCTGAAGTAAAAGTATTCCTGGTAAATAACAAGATGAAGTGAAAAATGGGCTTAATCTTACACAAGAGCATTTGTGCACAGGGATGATGTGGTTTAACTAAGTCATTACAGCATGACTCCATATATTCAATTGTTGTTATTTGTATTTATTGAACTTGTTTTTCCCCCAAAGTACTTCTGGACAGCCATACAATATGTTTTATATGTCAGTTTTTCCATTCCAGTTGAAGTATATTTTTGAATATTTTTTGGTGGATGAAATTGAATAATGGATTAAAGACAGACGTAATTATTACTATTACTCCTTCCGCAGGTGCCCCCCCCATTCTGTGCACACAAAGGGGATGCTTAGCATTGTACAGTGGAATTAATTTTTGTTGTTGGGTGGTTTTGAGCTTTATATACAGTAGAAAAGTTATTCTTCAGTGGCAAAAGATTGTGTGAGATGTACTTTTTATCTGGTATCTCCCAAGATACTGTGTCTGACAGAGTTTTTAACTAGTGTGTCAGATAACCAAATGATGAGAAGTTGAACGTGAACCAGTCACATCTAATGGTTTTCCATGAGTGAGAGTACACTTTAAGTGACAACCATACAAAAGATAGCTCTCCACAGCTTACTAGTTATGTAAGAAGTAGGTTTTAAATATGAGGAGAATAATGTTTGATAAAGTACTGGTACAATAGTCTGAAAAGAAAAATGGCATTGAAAATCTTTCAGTAGTATATTTTAAGATTTTATTAATATAAAGTATTAAAACCCTATATCTTTAAATCAGTTGCAAGACTGTGGTGAAAACTACTTAAAAATAAAAAAGAAACAAAAGGCAGATAAATTGAATTAAATGCTGTGAATTGCTGGTCCCCCACCTTCTTCTGTCAAGCATTGAAATTTTTATGAACTAAGATTTATGAACTAACTTTTTATGAACTAGATGATGCAGGTTAATTTTATTTCTAGTAAAGGAGTGATGGGCATGAGAGTAGCCTTTCTCTCTGTGTCTGTTTGCTCAGAACACTTGAGAAATTTATTACAGCTGATCGTCCCAGTGGCAGACCGGGCAATCAGCAGCTTTTTTTTTTTTTTGCTGTTCAGGTCAGCTCTATGCAGCTGTGGTTCTGAGATGGGTAGCCTTGTAGCTTCCAGCCCCTCTTGCGAGGGAGTCAGGGACAGGCGCGGGCAGAGCCGCACTCTCCGAAGGCAATTTAAATACCTCAGGGGTGCAGGGACTGATCCCTGTGCACCAGACAAGTTCAAGCAGAAAGCCAGGTGGGTCGTCCGGGTGTGTGCCCTTACCCTTTGAACTCAGCTAGACTTTTGGAAGAAGCTACAGCTGCAACCCGGTCAAATGCTGTGGCTAGGAAAACCATGGGCACCCAGACTGAGACCCCACACAAACATGGGGGTGTCCAGACCCCTGGCTGTGGAGAGTGCAGGAGCCTGGCTCTTGTAATGGAGGGTGGTGGACATGACACCTGTGTCAGATGTGGACAGGTGAATGATCTGCTCATCATGGTGGCTGAGCAGGATGAAATTAAAAGACTAAGGACTATATGGGATTGTGAAGGGGAGAGAGACTGGTGGTGCCAGGCTATACCATCCTGGAAGGAAGGGCAGCAAGTGAGGGCTCCACACGAACTAGATGATTCCATTACCTCTTGCTACCCAGAAAAAATAGGTAATGGAGGAGACCTAGGAGATGGAGGTGAGTGGAAAAAGGTCCTTCCCTGGAGAAGTGGGAGAGCCCCCTCCTGATCATCTGTCTTATCAGCTGCCCATGCACAACAGATACGAGGCACTAGTAACTGAGGATCGGGCGGAGGATGATAGAGAGTAGCTACTCAGTTGCCCAGGGCCTGTCAGCCAGCCCTTAAAATTAGGACTAGTGCAACAAAGAAAAAAAGGAGAGTGATAGTTGGGAGGGATTCACTTCTACAAGGAACAGAAGGACCAATATGTTGGGCAGATCCTTCTCCCAGGAAGGTTTGTTGCCTACTTGGAGCCCGGGTAAGGGATGTCACTAGGAAAATTCCTAGCCTGGTACATTCTATGGACTACTATCCATTATTGATCTTCCATGTAGGAGGAGAAGAAATAATGACTGGCAGTCCTAGACCAATCAAAACTGTAGAGCCTTGGGATGTGTGGTATGAGATTCTGGGGCACAAATAATCTGTTATTCCAACCGATGGCAGAGACACTGGTTTAAATGGGTGAATACAGTCTTTTAATACATGGCTCCATGGATGGTGTCACCACCAAAAATTTGGGTTCTTTGACAATGGTATGATCTATACAGCATCAGGGTTGTTGACACCAAACAGGAGACATCTCTCTTGATGGGTGAAGAGGATCTTTGCAGAGGAGATTGCATGGCTAATTGACAGGGCTTTAAACTAGATGTGAAGGGGGAAGGGGACAGTGTCACCAGGTTGCCATGTAGCAAACTGGGAGAACACAACAGTGTGGGAGCAATGGGGGACTAGCAAGGGCTCTCAGTATGTTGCTCAGAAGCATGCTGGGGACAAAATAATGCAGTCAAGGTGTCGCAGAGATGTCCCAGACCCCCTTCAGGTAGTAGCTGCCAGCAGGGAAGCATCAGGGAAACACATTAATGGAATAAAG
>JAOEGS010019976.1:117762-130354 GCA_025447755.1 Corythornis vintsioides
ACAGGCACAGAGAGAGGAAAAAAAAAAGGGGAAAGGTTTGGTTTCTCTCCTAAAGGGAATTGCTACCCCTTGACAGATGGCTCTGTAGTTACTTCATTGAATGGAAGCACAAAATGCTAAAACTGTAAAGATGTTGTAACCTTCCTAAAATTGTGTGCTGTTCTTTAAACCTACACTGTAATTGTTTAAAATTTGAATTAAGAACTTAATGTCTGGAAGATGCAGTAAGGAATGTGACTTCTTTAAGTTTGCCTCAGTGAAAAGAAAACAGTAATCTTTCTAAGCCTTAAAAATTTGTTTGTATTTACACAGAGGGACTTTCAAGAGTTCAAACAACTCAGAATCAGTAGGTACAGCCTCTATAAATTCTCTTTGACTCCTACTAATAAATGTGCTATTAACCTGATCTCCCCAGTGCAGGGAAAACAGAGCAAATTTCCTATGTGTAGTCAGTTGAATCTGTTTAGTAGTAATTCTGTAATGGAAAACTTTCTGATACTTGTTTTAGAGCTACTGAACTTCAAACAGAAGATTGTCAATTCCAGAAAAGGGCATTCCGCTCTCAACCCTTTTATATTCTCAAAATGATTCTGGGTTGGTTGAAGTGAATATTTGTTTCTCTAGTTGTCACTTCAAGCTATAAATCCCTGTCACCATCCATAAACTGTTGATAAAGTGTGTGTATATACATATATATTGATAAATGTCAAGGAGATTTAGTTGATCCCCATTCTTGCAAAGTGGGCTCTGGGTATGCTTTTTATTTTGTGCATTAAGTTTTCTGATTCCTTGGATATCAGTTAAATAAGGATAACGTCATCAGAATTTTTGGAAGCAGGGATACAGAGGATAGAGAGGTCTTTGCTTGTCCCTCTTTCTTCTGTGTAGTATCCCATATGAGAAGATTTTGTTGCCTTCTAGCTGTGCTAAGCATTTCTGTCATTTTCCAGCTATGGGCTCCAGAAAAACTGCATGAAGGGATTCCTTGGGAGCCTTTTACAGGACACCTAGATTTCGGAGTTTAATGGTGTCTGGTGTTCGGAGTTTAATGGAGGCAGTGGACTTTCTAGGCAACTATGCTCCTTGCAAAGGCATCAAATTTTGCTTCAGCTGTACGCTTCTGTATCTCCCATCAGCATATAAAAATGTATATGTACATCTCGGGGTGGGGGGGACGTGATGCTTAGAGGAATACTGCCCAACAGCCACGTGAATCTACAACACAGAGGAAAAAAATGTATCTACAGAACTTACATGAGGATTTGCAGGGTTTTTTTTTCTCCTTTTCCTTGTTTCTTCAGAGATATTTAGTTACCATAACAACACAAGGTAATAATTAAATGCATGCTGAAGGCTTTTGGTTTTTTTCTGCTTATGTTTGAGAGTATAGGATAAAACTTCAGTTGCTCATGAGCAATATGATAATTTTGTTAATAGTCTTTCTTCTGAAACTAAAATACTGAGTTCTTAAATGGGATGAAATACTTAGGAATGGCACCATGCTTTTAATACTTTGAATCTAACCTGTGGAAGAATGCTTATTAATATTGAAGTCTGTCTGGACTGAGGCTAAAAAAGGACATACAAAAATATCATGCCTGTTGTCACTTTTTTCAAAAGAGCGAAGTCTTAAATCACTTGAGATGTTACTGGAGCTTATACAAGCATAGCATTGTGGTATATTGCAACTGGAATACTTGTCTCCCTGACTGCTTTTCAACCAGTAGTGGAAACTGCCTGTCTGAAATACTATTAAAAAAGTGATAAAAAGGACTTGTACATTTATTCTGGTTTCTAGTGCATGCTGTGTCTTTTAGTGTTAGGATAGAAACTGCAATTAAGTGTCTTTAACAACTGTAAGCATATTGTTGCTGATGAGGAAAGGCTCTGTCTTTGGCAAGGCTTGTGAAGGTGAAGGGAACACAACTGGTTACCAACCTGAACAGCAGTTGAGGCAAGCCACCAAGTAGCTGGAAGGAGCAGAATGTGGTGGTAGGATATATATCTGTTTGTCTTTGTGTGACTTGGTAGTGGGTAGGGTGCTGTACTGGCTTGACCTCAAACATCCAAACACAGCTTTTGAGATCTCAAGCCAAAATACAAAGTTAGGAAAAGGAATGTTGTGCTTCAGTTTCTGCTGGCTGCTGAAGCTGAGTAGCTGACATTTCAGCAGCGAAGTGTTGCCTTCATAGGTGATGAGTACAGGCTGAGTCATGTAATCTTGAGCTTCAAAAATTGAAATTAATCTGCTGTACATAAAGTATTTCATTGCTGTCAGCCCACTCTGAAAACTTAATTATGTTGTATTTGCCAGTGTAGTTGCAACAGTTTTGTCTGGGTTTTCTGGTTGTTTTTTGTTTGTTTGGGTTTTGGTTTTCTTTTTATAAAAGAGAAAAGCTGTACATAATTTTTCTAGGAACTTGCCAACAAACTGCAACTAAACAGCCACAGTGTCACCTTTTTCTTTGAGTTATTGTGCTAGTTCCTTCCGAACTTTAGACTTTTCTTCTTAGCAAGCTTGATTGATAGCTAATTCCATCTTATCGAAGTCCAAATGAAAATTTTCTTTTTGTGGATCAGTTACAGTCACTTTGAGGTTTAACAGGAATGTGGATTTTTTTTTCTTTTCATTCCAGAACTCTGGATATATGATTTTTATTTTTTACTACATAAGCAATTATTTTATTCAACATTCATATTTTGCTACAGGTCAGTAATACAAGGTGGAAGCAAGTTTTAGGATATTTGATTTTCACCTTCAATAAGGTACTCCCATGTCTATAAATGACTGGATAATCAATTTGGAAAGGCAAGGGGGAAATAAGTTTCTGAGTTTTATTCTGTGACCTACTGGTGTGCTGTTTCTGAAATGGATTATATAATATCTTTGTACACCACAGTGTGTGAGAGGAACAGCTGGGGTGTGACAATGGATGTATGGAATACTCTTGAAATCTGAGGGAAACAAGGGAAGATCATTAAATTCAGTATCTCAAGATTAGGAAGAAGTTGCTTCTTGTGTTTTCATCACAGTTTTTAAGAACAAAATAAAAGGGGGACAGGGGATGGGGGACCAAAAGAAAACACAAAAGGGATCTGGAGGAAACACTGCCAATAAAGATCAAGCAACAAGCTTGCTTTTAAATTCTTTTGGCTTTGTTGGCATTTTTATTTATTTTTCTTTACTATACTGGTTCTGTTTTCATCTCAAGTTTTTGAGATCTTAAAATTACTGATGGTTTCATGTGTTGATGGTCATGTATAAATTTCCTGACACTGCAGATTTGCTTGAGCACTGTTTCCAAATTTTTGCTTGCCAGCGTCTGTCTGCTTTTGCTTTCTCTACTCTGTTTTGTTTTGCCTTGGAGCTCAGTCAAGACTTCTCTATTTAGCCAGGCTGGTCTCTCAAAGGTCCCACCTGAGTTCAGGTGAAGTCAGCTCTTCCAAAGTGCAGGATATGTGCTCTGTTCTTCCTCACTCCCCTTAGTCTCTAAATGACAAGGCAGCTATTGAGCATCACATCCCCATGTCTTCCTTGTTTATGAACAGCAGATCCAGATGTACATCAACACTAGTTGGCCCATCCACCACCTGCCTCAAAAGTTTATTCCTATTGCTCTAATTTTGCAATTACGTTTGTAACAAAAATGTTTTTCTACTGTGTTACTCAAATAAATGCAGGTTGATTAAAAGAAAATGTATACTAAACTGAATATAAATTGCTATATTCTGTAGCCATTTGCTTTTCTGTGTAGAAACTGGGGATACCTCTTTGGATTTGGATGGTAGTAAAATACTATAAAGGGAATTTATTTACACATATTATCAGTATTTTATGAGGCAAAAGCATAAAGCAGATTATCTCGAATCAATACAAGTTTTAGAATAAATTAATTATTTTTACTGTGTGCTAAGTAATCATGTGGGAGATATTCATTGCAAACAAGCTGTAAATATTTTTCTTCACACAATTCTGAAGTTAAACTTTTGCAGTAACAGTGACATTTGCCAATTTGGTCTTGCATTACTTTTTCTTCTCTGGTAAAATGTAGGTTTTCTCAATAGACATTACACAGTTATTCTTGGGAAGGTCTTTTTATGGAGAGAGGTGTATGTTAGCTTTGCAGGCTATTTAAGTAATTGTTTTCTGTTGTTCTTCTGGGTTCCTTTATTTAATTTTTCTTTTTATTGTTGTTTGTATGTGAGTTTTGTTGTTTTGTGGGGTTTCTTGTATTGGTTTTGTTTTGTTTTGTTTTTTCTTTGAAATCGGTCCTTTTGATGGAAGACATTTGAAGAGGAAAATCATGAAAGATAATATTTAGCTTAAAAAGGGTGTTTGTTTTACCTCTTCAGTTTGCTGCCAAGTTTACACAAGAACTGTGTTTAATCTCTAGTTGACATTTTCAGCTCTACCTTCCTCTGTGATGTTTTAATGGTGGCTGGAGATATCGATAAATGTCTTGCTGTTAAGAGATGTTAGCATCATACTCATGCAGTCTATTTGGTGGTTCTTGCTTAAGTGTAAATGCTGAGGTCTAAATAAATAACCTAATAGTCTCTCTGGGATTGTAACCTACATAGGTTAAATGTCATTTAGATGTGATGCCTTCACCTTTTAATTGAAGCTTGCCCATAATGAAAGATCCTCTCTCTATGATGTAGTAATGTTAAATATTAATTTTCTTGTTTCCGATAATTTTTAATAGCTTGCTATTTAATGCATGTTTGATACCTATGAGACTAAATAAAAGGCATTAGAGAAAATGTGCTTGGAAACGCTTGGAATATTTTGCAGGCAATAATTATTAAATCAAATAGGGATATGGTATGATGAGGAATGTTCTTTCAGTCTGGTGTGGGGCATCACATCTCAAGGCTGGTATGGAAGGAACTGTGAAATGCTGTATAAGCACTCATTTAACCTATACAGCATTCGTTGGAGATGAATGTGTGGCAGAAGTGAGCCTGAGTTAAGCAGCAGCTTTTGGGCTGCAAGAGCTCTTGCCTCCTCACCACTACCAAACCTCCATTATCTTCTCATGGAGATGTCTCTTTTTTAGAACTTCTGTCTGATCTCACAATCTGACAATAGCACCTGTGAGCTGGTGGTGTACTGGTTGTACAGGAAGATATATTTGTTCCTGTGGTCTCATCCATTATGTCTGCTTTTGTTTTGTTTTGTTTTTTAAAAATAAAGCCACAACATTTTTTTTCACACAGTTGAGTAACAAATGGAGTTTGGTCTTTACCTTCTCAGGCAGACAGAAGCTGCCTTATTGTCATCTTTGAGGGAGAAATCCAGACCTGTAGTTCTTGGTATTTTTTCTTAATCCTAACCCACTTGACCAGGTGGGGCAGTAATAATTTTGTATGATTGCCTCTCTGCTTTAAAAGCAACTGTAATTAATGTGAAGTGTTTCTTCTGTGTGACATAGGTCAGCTATCTTGTATATTTGAACTATGGAGTTCATCTGACTTGCCTTCAGATGACAATCTCAAGGTTGTTTCTGGGCTTTGGGTGGGTTGGGATTTTTGTATACAGTATATGATGCATCACATTAGGCCTTTTCCTTTTTGTATTTGAGCAAAGAGGAGAGTCTTCCCACTGTAAACTTAGATGCTTTCTTTAGTATTTAACATAAGGCAAAGCTGAGGAAAAGCTGTATGATTTTTATCATGATTTTTTTTTCTTGAAGAACTAATTAATACATTGGGTTTTTAAATATGCTTTCTCATATATAGGTTGCTTTTATGGTCTGTTGAAGACTATTCAGCTTTAATTTATAATGGGTAAGAACAGGTCTCTTGGAAGACCGATACTTAGTTACTTGCATCCTACATGCCAAGATACAGAGTGATGTTTTTGACAGCTATGTTATATATCATGTTCAGAAAAATATAAGAAGGTATTTTTTGTTCTTTTCCCCATTCTTCCTTACCACCTGACTTGGTAAGTCCTGGTTTGCTTGCTAAGAACAAGATTCGCCTGCTAGGGAAAAGGTCATGGATTGCTGGTACACTTGGGGGGTTTGTGTTCTGCTTTGTCATCTCATGTTTCTTGACAACTTTAACTTTTAGCAGCTGCTGTGCACAAATTGATGTTGGTAGTGAATTGTTCCCCACTACAGGAGTATGAACATTATTGCTGCAGGCTAAGATGCAGGCTGTAGAAAAGAATAAAATGAACGGTAATATTGCATGCTGCCATTTGAACCGGACACCCAAATCTCTAGCTGTAAGATGAAATCCTTTGAAGTCTGGACATAGCACACCACAAGGTTGATTAATACTGCCTTCTGTCAAACAGCAGGCATCTCGGGCAGTTTGCTGTACATGCTAATCTCCAGGTTATTTTTAGCAAACCATTAGTCTCTCACAGGGTAGTGTGGGAGTAATTGTCAAAGCTGGTGAAGGACTGCTATTAAAACCAGTTGCTGTAGCAGGTGTTGGGTGGGATCTCCTTCTCTTGTATCACTTAGCAACTAGTGGCTTCACATTTTGAAGATGTGAAAAGCAGCCCTGTCATGCAAAGATTTCCTCGCCTTCCTTTTGGCATTGTTAGATTGGGTTTTTTAACAACTATTCCTTTCCAAGTTTCTGTTCTTTGTCAACATTCAAGAATTTGTACTATGTAAATACTTTCCTTAGTATTTAGCTTCATGCTTTGAGGGGACCTTTTGTAGAGGTCTGTGTTTACTCTGGCTTTGTTAAAGAAGTGAGGCTTTTGTGACTTCACATGCCCATCCATCAATCCCTTTCACCCTTCCCCACTCAAAAAAAAGCCAAAAAAATAAAAACCCCAAAAAACAACCCCAAAACAAACCCAGCATTTTGAGTGTTAACTGGCTGCTGATTTCCATCCATGGTGGTGGTGGTGTAAAGTTCTCAGGTTTGAGTAAATTGTTGTGAAATCTGATGGTTGAGTAGAGAAGTCCAAATGTTCACTGAGAAGCAGTTAGGTAAAACTTAGACTATACTGTCTTGGGTCACCACATGTTCTGCTGCCCCTCGCTTTGCCGGGCAGTGTGCTGCATCTGCAGGCGTGGTTGTAGCTGTAGTGTTTCATGGTATGGAAAGGATCTGGATATGTATGAACTGGGAAGAGGAGAGCACTAGGACTATAGAAATCGGTGGGGCACTGTGGTCTGAGCAGCCAACAGTGATGTAAGTTGGACCTTTGGAAAGGGAGATGATGGATTGTTTTCTTTCCATCCTGCGTATTCTCTTCATACACGTGTTTGCTTTGTCCATCTACTTCAGTCCACTTTACTCTTCTGAAGCTGGTGATGTTTGAGAAGTTTGTTCCTTCAGTTGGGTTGAAAGTGGGAGTCTACAGCTTTATAAAAATAGAGCTGTGGTTGCATAGAAACTTTTTAGTTAACTTTGATTTGTCATTGCTGGAATCCAATTAAAAAAACCCAACCAAACAAAAAAGAAGCAACAAAACCAAAAAAGCAAACAACCCCCTTTTCCCCCCAGAAAGCCCAACAATAACAACAAAAAACAAATCCACAGAAATAAAACCTACTGAGTTTAAGACAAACAATACTGGAGAGGAAAAGTTTGTACAAAGCAGAACTTTGGCCTCTTGCTTTGCATATAAGCTACTCCTTATGTTGGGGTTTACTCCAACTGCTTCTCTGGTTGTGAATACTATAGTCATACCAATTATATTTGACAGGAGACTTCTGTAACTATCAATTCCTTTATTCCTACCTTCTCTGAGAAGCTTGTTACACACGTGGATATTGAGGAAGCTCATGACAGCACAAGACAACAACTCAAAATAATATGGTTCTCATTAGGGAACTCTTAATCCAAGCACTGATAAATCTTCTGCAGAGGGATGATCCAGCTCTTTCTGATGATGGGATCAGAGCTAATTAGGATTAATGTTTGCCTCCAGATCATAACTGTCTCAACTTTTGTAAATGCAAAGCAGGTGTTAAACACCACAAACGTTATTTAACAAATTGGCTTGCCGAGCCTGCTCCAGGACCTTGCAAACTATATAATTCTAGAAGTTTTCAGTTTGTAAGGAATTGTAGAAACATTTAGTTTGGAAAAATCTGGAAGTATAGGTGGTGTTAGTACATTTTGGTGGGTTTTTTTTCTTTCTCATCATCAGAGCTATGAGTTATTGGATAAACATTTGTTACTTTGTTGTAAACTTGGTTATTAATCAGATGGCCAGCAAAAGTTCTGTGTATTTTTGAGATTTCACACATGAATGTTCTCAGTAGGATGTTCATGGTGCACAGGATTTGTCCTTCAATCTCCTGAATCTTTGTTGCAAACTGTGTCTCTGTTACTAATTCAGGGCAAATACTACACTTCTGCAAAAGACTGAGAAAAACTTTTACTTTTGTGATGCTCTTCTCCAGTTTCAGTGAGGTTTTTCCTTCTTGCTGTTAAGTTCTTCATCCATGTAGCCATAAATACTTGAAATACAGTCGTCACTGAAATAGTGGATACATGGTGGCAAAAACATAAGGGTGTAACAAAAATTGAGCCTAAAAGTGAATGTGGTGTGATATGTAGGAGGATGAATGACCCTATTGCTGGAATAGGATTTTTTAAATTTCTGTTTAGATCTAATGACACATTAAGGTTGAAAATACACGTTCCATTGGGATTTTTTTTTTTCCAAAACAAGTTACAGGTTGGTTGTGAACCATGTCAGGATTGCCAAATAATGTGATTATATGTGATAAATAATATTAATATTGATAGTGTTTATTTATCTGTTGCAATGTATCAAAATACTCAGCTTTACAGTACAAGACATACCTGATTCTTGAGATTATTTTTAGATGGTTTAGTAAGAGGTCACTGCAGAAACAAGTGTTTTCTGTTTTCATTTCTAATGCATAGTGCATTCCAGTGCCTTTAGTAGAGTAAAAAAAAATAATTTAAATACACTTTTTTACAGTTGCTGTGCAGGTTGTCAGAGTCACTGACCGAACTTCTGTCTCTGAACAAGAAACCCTGTATGCTTGTTTTACTAATGCTGTGTGCACACTTGTATAAGCCTGTTGTATTTCTAGGGCTAGATTGCTTTGCTTTTTCTATTGAACATTACAACTCGATTTGTAAATATCTTATGGATACAGAAATCAACTTTGGCCCTTGATTTTAGAGATAAAGGAAATAACACTGGCTTTGAGGTAATGGGAAGACCACTGAAAATAAATGCATAGAATATACTTGCATGTCTGTTTGGTAGGTGAAAGATGAACTTGTAAATCCTTTCATGCTAGAGTTTTCTCAGCCTTGCATTAATGGCTGACTGTGCCTTGCTTTCTTACTATTTATTAAGTAAAAAGACAGAGAACGGACTACCTCTATCTTGAAGAGAAATCCATAGCACTAAGAAGTGTATTTTTATTTTGGTTAATGACTTAATCAGAGAAGCAATGCATAGCATGCTGCATACCACAGTAGTGTGTTCGCTGGCCAAAAATGTAGCTTCCTGATAATGGGAGCTCCTTGGTGATAAATAGCCTGTTGGTAACAGGAGCTCCTTTTTTCTCATTTGATTAAAGAATTTAATTTCTACCTATGGCATTTCTTCCGTGGCAGAGGCCAGCGTACTGCTTGGTGTAATTGTGTACAGAGTGATAATATCCAGTAATTATTTTACTTAAAAGTCATCTTTATTATACTAAAAAAAAAGTAAACATTTTTTACACTAGAAGTCCTGTCTTCATCCTATCTCCACGCTTATATTTTAGAAGTTTAACAGGTGAGAGGATGAATTATGTTAAGTTCTACCAATAAGGCTTTTTTTTCTGAAGAAGAGTGGAGTGACTATCGCTTGAAAAACAGATATGGTCCACTTTTTTAAAGCCAACTGCATATGAGCCTGATCATTGATTTGGACTTCTTAACTTGTTAGTTCCTAGATGCCTGTCTTGATTTTCTGTTTTTCAAAAGAAGACATTCACATTCCTGGTTGTTGGTAGTGTGTGATAAATGAGGTTGATAAAAGGGATCACCAAGTCATAAAGAAGTTATGAGTATGATCAGAAGAAAAAAAATATGTTTATATCTTTCATCCTTTTACCCTTCTTTTTAAGACATTTAATTAGAGTAGAATGTTGATTTGTGAAGGTAGATTTGCAAGATGGAATTAATAGCCAAGTTTCTATTTCAAACTTATAGCCAATGTGAGTCTAATGGTTTTTAAAGGCGTTTCTGCTTTTAGTCTGAGATCTGAGCATCTATTCCTTTAAGCTATTTTCTCGTATTGATAAGACAGGTAAATTGCTGTTCTGACTCAGAAAGCTACTGTATCTCTTTGTAAGGAAGAGAAAGGTGGGAGCAAGCAAATAGTTACATGTCTCATTGTATGTTTTCCTAATTCCTATAAGTCTGCTGAAGAACTTTCTCAGCTGCACGTTGAACTACTTGCATTTGAGCCCTTGACGAGTTTTTTCCTATATAAATTTATCTGGATGCGTTTTCCTTTAAGTTTTGGCATTCATAAGTCATGGTTATGAGATTCATAGTTGAATTATGTGTACTTGTTGGTTGCTTAATAGAAATTTTCTGTTTCTAGGGTAACAGAACTGCTAGTAATATTTCAGTAGATACACCATGACTTTGTACTTTTTAACTTTCCCTTCCCCCCATTCAGAATTTCTAAGCTGCTTTTCGCATTTTGCTGCCTAGAATCATTGAACTAAGGTTTTTAGACAACAGTCTGCAATACCTGCAAATGGTTTCTTAAGTCACAAAAAATGAGTAGGACTTACCATTCCATATGTACTGTTAGGGAATTTCTCTACTCTGTATGTACCAACATTGAAACAGCGAAAAAATGTTAAATGCAATTCAGTCATTGTCAAGGGATACCTCTGCAGCTCTTGCATTCAGGCTGCTGCTGAATCTCTTCACTGTTGAATCTTTTGTTACCATGTCAAACAACTGTATGTCACCATCAGATTTTGGTGGTTTACTGTCTTTTCCAGATTATACACAACAGTGTTGGAGAATGTTGTTAACCTCTCTCCTCTGGGGAACTGATAATGTGAAAGTCCAGTTGTTCATTTGATTATTCATGAGGACTTCCCCTTTCATCTTCTAAGGGTCCTTTTTTCTTTCACAGTCTTTAGCAAGTTATCTTAGAGGCTTTAGGAAATCAGTTGCTTATGAAACAGATGTCTCATAGTGGAAGATTCCTTGAAAGAATTGCAATAGAACTGCAAGGCAGGACTTTTCTCCCCATTACAGCATACTGTTTTGATCTACTAATTTTGATGAAATGAATTACTGTATTTAATATTCTCAGTTTAGTGATCACATAGGAAATTTGAAGCAGTTTTTGGCCAGTCAAGAACATCCTGGGTAATATGAGTGTCTTGTGAGAATCTTGCTCTCTATTTTATTACATTATGAAGTGGTAATATTTTGAGTTACTAAATTAATCTTACCCTCGCAGTACAAAGGAGTAAGAACTAGATGTAAACACTCAAATTACTCAGGATTGTGAATTATTCTTAAACTATTTATTGTTTCTCTTAGCCTGTAAGAAAGGATGACTTTCAACTGTTGGCTTATGAACCAAATGCAACAGTGAGTTGCCCTGAGCAGTTGTTAACATCTTTATTAAAGATTAAAATGAACTGGAAACATCTTGTCTATCTATAAAAAAAAAAATCTCTGATATTTTTACAGAGGCAGTTTACAAAGAACAGACAATTATGCATGTGAAAAAGTCTAAGGACTCAAGAACCTGGTTTGTTTCACTGCAGAATTTATGCCTTTGAGTAATTGTATTTTTTTTCCCATCATATTAAGAAAAAAAAAATGATTAAACTTTATTCCATCTTCTCAGGTAAGGAAATACTCCAAAGTATCAAAAATGTCACGTGTTTAATTTTAGAGGGATTATTTATTCATCATCATGGTCTGTGTGTTTGAAATTTGTAGCTAGAATAATCCTTATCCTTAGTGGAACTTCTGACAAGTCTGTATTAAAGTACAGATTTTATCTAAAAGCTTTATATTGAAGAAAAACATATTATCATTACAAAAAAAAAGTGTTTTGAAGCAACTCTGCAATTTTAGGAATACATGCTTACCAAGCAGTTTTAAAACTGTTTTTATTTTGAGCCATCTTTCACTACTCAAAACCAATTTTTTTTGGCTTCCTGAATTTGGTAAATGATGACTGGATGATTAGGATGAAGGACAGAGTAGAAAAAAAAGTATCTGTAGAACTAGCTTTCTGGTGTTTTTAGGTATCACAGCTTTTTGCTGAACGTGACTTGCTCCAAATAAATTTGTCTGCTGTGATCTCATTGCTGTACTCATGGTAGGTTTGAGGATTAGAGGAGGTTTTGTGGGTGTTACAACTCAAAGTGAGCTGATGGGCTGATTTTTAAGTATTATTTATTTTTCCCTTCTCTTCCTAAACTTCCCTGAAACACATATGTGCATGTAAGTCAGCCTAGTTACACTGGCATCTTTGTGTAAAATTCTTATGTAGGTATGAAGATTTCCTTCAGTGATGTCGTCGCAACACGGGATGGGGAAACAGTTTGATGCAAACTAACTCCAAAGTTTATTAAGAAAAGCAGTCCTTTTA
>JAOEGS010019976.1:130454-142555 GCA_025447755.1 Corythornis vintsioides
CATTTAGTCTGACCTATCCTCTAACAATTTACAATAGAAGCTTTTAACTACAAATTCTTCTTTTATCATATCTCTTTACTGTTGAGGATGTACTGTTCTACATGTTTTTTCGACCAAGGCTTATGTTGCAATTGCTCCAAGGTCAGAAGCTTCTCCGAGCTGCCAGTACGTGAATCCACACAGTGAGAGGATAAATTACATCTGGGGAGCTTTGTTTCTCCTCTCTCCTTGGGTTTGTCATCTGTTGGAGATGTCCCTTCTCAGTGGGACTGTGGAAATCCAGAAATTGCCCCAGCTGGCAGTAAGGAGCTTTTGTTGGCTCTCATCCCATGAGGAGCCACCTCTCATGTTTCTGCTTAGTTTCAAAGGCTGTGGCTTGATACCCTCTGGCATACTAGTGAAATAATGGTAACACAATACAGTTCTTAGAAGTATATAGAATGTGAATTTTAGAAACCTGCTGGTTTTCATGCTGTCTCTGTGCATTCACTAAGCACTGATTTAATTGTGACATTACTATGTTTGCCTGTGTTCAACCCTGCTATTTCGGGGTTAGGTTTTGTCAAAATAGACCCTACACTGTTGCTGTCATAACCAATGGGAAATTGTGCCCTATGATGAAGATTTAGCAGTGCTAACATCACACTGGTTACTAAATCAACTACTGAAATTGTCATAAAAGATGAGCATGTTTCTTAGAGGTTGTCCTCAGAAAAAAATTTCTCTGTTTCAGTAGAGAAAGATGAGTTGCTTTCAACAGTGATGGTATCACAGTAGTTTCTTTAATTGAAGTATAAAATAATTTACTCTTTACAAGTTGAAATCAAGACCTAATTTATCTTGAAATGTAACAAGCAGATTGTGGAACACGAGGACAATCCCTTTCTGATCGGAATTCATACCAAGTCATTATTGAGATGCCTCAAAATTGCAGATTTTTTCAAGTAGGTTTCTGAGATCGATGGCCTAAGAAATATCATCAAATTGATAAAATTACCTTTTCAAAGTGAGAGAAGAGTATAGTATGTAAATACCAAAAAAGAAAGTGTGCATACTTAAGAAGGTGCAGCCCTGCAATTTGAAGGTGGCACATTCGACTTCAGTGTACTGTTTGTGTTACTAAAATCTCCTGAGGAATCCTAGCAGGGCCTTCAACTTGTGAACAGGAGATGTGGCTTCAGCTTGCATAGCTGTGTCCAGGCAGACAGGTGCATTAGCCTTCAGACTCTTGCTTTCTGTAGAGATTTTGCAAGGACCTGAGGGTTGCAGAGGCAAGCTGAGGTGAGGAGAATTCTGCAGGTATCACTGTGCTTGGTGTAGGGGTGAGCTGCAGCCTTTACACTGATGGATGATTCAAGCTGATTCTTGTGTTTTACAGTCAGCTGTTAAGACTTTTACACACACCCTGTGTGCACACCTCAGGGTGAAAACTGGCACAAAAAGGTGTTGGTTTTTTTTCTTCAGAAGGGGTTAAGAAGCATTTTCCCTGAACTGTTATCAATGTGATTTTATATAATGAACCATAATCAGAAATAGTATGCAAGTCTGATTATGATTAAGGCTGTTGATGCAGTGAAACAGGAATACACCCACACATGTACTTTCTGTAGGTAATTTGCTTTTGAAGGTTTAGTATTGGAATCTAAATTATTTCAAATCTGTTTTTACCTTATAAAATGTTTTGCATGCATGTTAACCAGGAACAGATGTAGATATTTCCTCTTGCTGACCATAGCCAGAAAAAAAACCCCCGAACAACTCAGATGGAAAAGGCTTTTGCATCATACTTCCTTAGTTTTTAAATGCAAATACCTCAAGCAGACTCACTGGGCTATGTTTGGGATTCAGTTAGAAAGAAGTAGGTTTATTTTTCTTGTTTCTGCCAGATATTGTAGCCCAGCTTACGGAAAATACAGTTTCTAAAGAGTAAATTCACTGGTCTTGGGCTGGAAGGGCATTTGGTGAAAGACATCTATAGTGGTATGAAACCTGAGGTGTTAACCTGCATGGACAGGTGGGCAGGTCAGACACACAGGTTTACTTTGGCTTTGAGATAACTGGCAACATCCAATCATCCATCTAAATTTGCTTCTTAGATTTAAAGATGTCTGGATGAAGTGCCACTGCTGCTGGCAATATGTGTGCTGGTAATAGACTGATTCTTACTTAAATGGCAAAGTGTTTTCTAGGTGTCAGTGCCACCTTGCTTGCTCTTCTTTTCAGTTTGCATCCAGCTTTGCCAGCTTGACTGTCTACGTTCCTGACCAGAATTATTTATTTTGCTTCTCCCTGATATTACAGTTTGGTCACTTTACACATGAGTTGTGCACAAATTGTCATAATCACTCCTTAAAAGTTGATATGGATAGCTAGGAATTCTTTTCCCTTTCTAGTTACTGGAGATAACTCCGTGCCTTCAGCAGGTGACTCTTATAGCTATCTTTAAAATTTAAGTACTGCCTACTTGGATGCTTTCAATTGCTTTTATTACATATTGTATGTTAGAACTATAGAACATAATGTACCTGCATCAAACCAAAGGGGTGTCATCTACTTGTTTGTCACTGCTAAAGTATCTGCACAAGAGAGATTTTTTAAAATAACACAAAAACATTTATCTTTTTTCTGTATTATAAATTCTTCCTCTAAGTCTTCTGAAATCCAACCTGAACACCCACTCATATCACAGTGCTCACAAGAAATGAATCAACCAAAATATTTGTATCAATCTTTATTATGTTCTAAACCATAGATGTTGCAGTCATGCAGCATGCAGATTTCTGCTGAGTAACTGTGTATTTCAGGAGGTAACTCTTTTTGTTTTTCTACATTATTTTATGCACCCTTATTGGGACTCAAAACATTTTAGACAGACTAATCTGTGTGCAGACAGTTTGGCTTTTGTCTTGTGTTCCATGTACATTCCCATATGCAAAATGAGTGACATTGGAATATTTATTCATTTAGCTAAGTACAAAGCTTGTGTAGTTGTACTCTGTTCCTAGTTAGGCTTTTAGAGATGTTTAGTGGTTTTATCTATCAGTCTTTTTTGCATTTCATGTTGGAAGCTTCAGAAATCTTCAGTTTTTAAGGTGATACCATTAACAGATGTAAAACACACTCATCTTTATCACCAGATGACCAGGGCCTAGAAATTTATTTCAGTTGTTTACAGATTGCATACATGTTTTTCTGATAGATTTTAATGCCTAAGAAATTGGTGAGGGGTTGCTTAAACCAGTGTTTCTTTTAGTCTTAATTTTAAAGGATGTTGGACAAATCTACAGAAAAAATAACAAGAAAAGCTATAGGTTAAGCCTTATTCCATTATAGCCATAATGATGGTATTTGGGAAAATAAATATGTAATGCCAAAGAACAAAAGCTTATGTGTTTTCTCAAAAATAGAAAAGTGAATTATCCCCAGAGATCTCTGATGACACACCTGCTTATGTTATATAAGAGTTAGAAGCCTAAAAGTGGCTTTTTGGGGTTTTTTTTCCCCCTTGTGGATTTATGGTGCTTCATAAGTTTATATACACAATGCTTGTGTCAATCGTAACGTAAGATGCTTTTCCTTTCTGGTCTGTAGGATGATCCCCATGTTTAGCCCTGAATGAAACCAACCATAGTAAATAGAGGTATTCCTTGGTCAAAGATTGCAGGCTTTTTAGTTGAGAAGTATCGTATTGGAGGACTGAGAGGGGTTGTCGTAAGCACCGCACACAGAATGTGTAGTAACTTACTGACTCAGTTGCCCAGTTGCAGTACCTTCTACATGGACACTTTTGAATGTGTAAAGAAAAATGTTATTTAACCTGGTTATAGTTTTGATGGGTTTTGTGTGGGATTTTCTTTCTTTTTATTCCCCTGTGTGTGTAACATAGCCTTCAGAAAATGCAAAGCATGGTTCCAGAAAGAAGATAGTGCTCGATGTTCAGTTTCCCTCTTGGGGAAACTCCTTTGGAGTATATTGGAGAAATTCGGAATGCAGTAATCCATCAACATCATTAAAATACTAGTCTAGATGTTTACTGGTGGGAGTGATTTAAAATTCTTTGCAAATTAAAACATGACTACGTAAGCCTGTTTGAGTGTTCCAGTTAAAGGACACCAGAGTCCGGCCTACAAATGGGATTGCTTTTGTGAGTTAAATGATGCAGGCAAATTACAAAGCTGATGGTCTAAGAGAAAATGAAAAGAACGGAAAGCACAAGAAAGTGAAGAGTTGCAGGAAATGATTCTTGTTTTTCATATAAAATCTGTTTTTTCCTAATTTTTGGTTTTCTAATCAGTAAATAAGAACGTTGTTACAACTCTTTTTTTTTAAACCCGTTATTTTAACTTTTTATTATTACGGAGGTTTTATTTCTTTTGCTATTTTTATTCTACGCTTTAAAATAAGTTCTTTACTGCTTCTGAGGTCTTATAGTGTAGCAACACAAAACTTGTTTTAAAAAAAATAAATTGTCAAATTTTTTAAAAGAATATTACTGAGTTTTCAGATTTTTTTTCAAAAAGGATTTGTAGAAGAAGTCTGTGGAGGGTTTAGCTGAGTGCATTTCAATTTGCATGTTCCAGTTATCCACAATAATTAAAAAAAAAGAGTCCAAGTTTTTGCTTACAAGTCTGTATCTTCCTTTAAGGTTTTAAATTTACTTCCTTTCTCAGTGTTGCACACTTGTCTGTATGTGGCAGTCTCTTGAAACAGAAGCCTCCGTACTACTTGGAAGGATTATTTCAGGATTATGTGCTTCACTATCTGTTCAAATATGTGAGCTGTTAAAAAAAAATTTCTGTCTTATTTGCTGTAGCCTTTGGATGACTGTATCACCTGGAGTATGATTTTCTATATCTTTGGTTTTATGCTGACTTGTCTTGATCAAAGTTTGAATAGCCTGAATATCCAATACATTTCTACTGTGCCACCTATATCAGATTATTAGGTTCTGTGATTCAAACTTTTCCTTTAGAAACATATGATTAAAATTCAGTGGCATTAGGTTTAAAATTGTTTGCTTTTCTTCATACAGCAGTAGCAAAAGCAGAGTCATTAAGTGTGCAAAACAGTGGTTGTGGCAACAACCGTTTAAAGGACATCAGGATTAATTATCATGTCTCCTTATGTTCTATTTATGTCTCTAGTATACTCAAACATGCTTTTGAGAGATATCATTAACATCTTGTGTCTAAATTAGTAGATACATATATATATATATATGTAAATGTAATGGCATATATCCTTTCAAAAGCAGAACACATTTTTAGGGGAAAATACTTTTAATTTTGTTTATGCTATCACAAAATGACACTGTTTGGATAGACCAGTGGACATTTTTAGTAGGTTATTTGGGGGGACAGACACAACCCTTTTTTTTATCTGTCTGCTTTCAAAATACTATATTTCATTAGTAGCTTGAACTTTGTTTTTCACTTTACAAGCATAGTGCTTGATTTTTACCTGTATGGTTGCGGTTTCTTTCTGTTGTTTTTCCTAACATGCTGGAACTGTAAGAGGCTTGAGTACTAACCTGCTTTGTGTTTTCCAGCCAGTAGATAAAGAAGCAAATTCATTGAACAGCTAGCTATTGATTATTTGGAACCTTGAAAAGAAATGGTGGTTTGCTTGCTGCTCTGCTCAGCTGTCTTTCAAGTGGCTTTTGTCAAGGGAGGAAAGTGAGGTCTGAGATTCAATTCAACAGCTTTAGTTGTACTTTGTTGGGGGCTGTTGCAGGGCATGAAAGGAGGCTCCCTGGTTTGAGAAGCAAGGATGGTAGAGGACAATAGCTGTGAGTGTCAGCATCAGCTGGGTTTCGAGGGAGAAGGTGGTATGTGACTGGCTGCTCTGGCGGAAGGAGTGATAGTGATACAGGAGTTTGGAACATCTGTGGGCATCTAGTAATTATCTCCCAGGTCCTAATTCTTCACCACTGCATCAGAACCTTTAAAGCAGGAGCAATAGTTGCAGGAGCATGTTCAGGAATGTGTGTGAGGTAGAAACGCTCTATAGATTGTTAATACAGGAGTTGCTGTAAATAAAGCTTATTAATTTTATGTAAAATTTAACTTCTGAAAAGCTGGTTTTGTTTCTCTGTTAAGCACATGACTGTGTGATCAATCAGCCTATGGAGAAACAATACTCTGTGAAGGCTTGGGAGCTGGAAGATTTTAATCAAGACAGCAGAACAACTCCTTGAAATTCTTCTGCCAAATTGTGAGTTTAGGGAGACACAATTGCAGTGATTGAGCAAAGGAATAATATGATACTGGAAAACATATCTTAAATATAGCAAAACTATGTTATAATATTTTAAATATAATCCTATTATCAAATTAGTGACACAGTCTTAAACACTTGTTAATAATAATAAAAAAGTTTCCAGTTGCACTGCAAAGTATTTGGAAGCAACTGAAAGTTTAAAGGTAATAGGTCAGAAACTCCCTCCTTCCCCCTCTTCCAAACAGGTGTCTCCCTCAACTCTGATGATTGTGGGATGTCATAAGATATGTGGTGATGATCTGCTGGCATCAACACACCAAGGATGGCCAGTGGTGCAGCAGAGACCACAGGATGAGAGCTCTGTCTTCGTACTGAACAAACTTGTGGCCGGGTGGAGGAGGAGGGTGGTGTACGAGCCTTTCTGCATGCGTGCAAACCTCAGGGAAGTGCATCCGTGGTGCTTGCTGTAATGTGAGGCAATTACGCTGAAATGAGCCCATAACAGCGAATACAAACCCATTTCCTTTGGATGTTTTTTCTTATTCTGTTTTTCTGTTGGGGTTTGTTTTTTGTTTGGTTGGGGTTTTTTTTGTGTTTGTGTTTGGTTTGTGACTATTCATAGGTCAGAATCTCACAGTACAAGGCGTTTGTCACTGATTAACCTGTGCATTTTACAGATAAGTAATTTTTACATGAGCCCACAAATGAGAGAGAACAGTCTGTTCATTTCTGGAACCATTACCCAGGGATGCAACCTATCAACAGCTACGAACTGGAAAATAAAACATGAAAGAGAAACATATCTTTAAAAAAAAAGTCAGGGGGAGAGTTGGGGCTAGTGTGTAAGTGGAACTCTCTTTTATAGTTGCTAAAAATTTACTTTCTGAGAGATGGTATCAGGGAGCTAGCAAAAGCTCTTGTATTGGCACTGAAAGTTTAGAATTGCTTGCTAGAAAACAAGTGTGGCTACCAAAAATAAACTTGTGCTTAACAGTCTAACTGCAGGGATAAAAACAGCATCATATACAGTAAGACTCGTCAGCATCTTTTTCAGATCCTGTAAGTTAGCTTCTAGGAAAGGAATTCTGCATTTCATTAACTGAGTGACTCAAATTCCAAATGGAACATGTGTGTTGAAGTTGTAATGACCATGTACAGTGCCTTTTGTCTTTCTCCCTCTCTAAGTTAAAAGGAGTATTAAAGGCTTTGCTTCAGCAACAGTTAATGGTACACTTGAGTATTGTGTTATCCGTGTTTCGCTTAATGGTTACAAAACTGATGTGAAAATAGAGGATGCTATTCTGGTTTGGGGTATTGTAGTATTTACATGGAGAATAATGAGTGGGAGATCATAATGGAGCAGAATGTGCTGAAATGCACAGGTAGGGGATTAATGTCCCCTGTGTTCTTAGATTTATCTCCATCTGATAGCTTTTATTATGCTTCATTTACTGTCCTGTTACATCATGAACATTTTTGTCATGAATGTTTTATCACTGACTACAAGTGAGTATGATTTTACTTCATGGTCTTTGCACAGGGAGGCCAATTGGGCAGTGTGCTCTGAGCCAGCAGATGGTTTACAAAGGGTTAGCAGGGCTTGAAACCTCAGTGAATAAATTCTGCTGAGTGCCTCAGAGCATGAGCTCGACCTTGCCGCCCTTCTGTAGTGACCTCACACACTCCGGTTGTTTCACCATGTGGCAGAACAGGCTTATGTTTGCCTGTAGAAAGGCATGCTGCAAAGGTGCAGAAACTGATGGTGGTAATTCACATTACATTTTAAAAGTTAATGTAGATGTGCTGAAATTCATGTATTTTAGTGTGAGGTACTTTAGCATAGAATTAAGTTAAGAATAAAGCACTATTAAATCTCAGCGGATTGGTGCAGGTGATCATTGTGTGCATGGCAACAGATGTCTCCTAGTTTCTTTATAGCAAAGGTTTTCTTCTGAGCATTAGGGAGCAAGGAAGTATTCAGAGAAAAAGGCAGAAATGCAGACATGTAGATCAGTGACAAATTTTGTAGATAACAAACTGGGGAGGTGGAGGGAGAAGGTAATGTTAGAGGAATTTATCTTTCATGCTGTGCAGAGCTGACAACTGTCACAAATTCAGTGAACACAAAGCCAGCAATTCTTCCAAGTGTAACAAAAATAAACCTGATAAGCTAGTAAAATATTAAGCATTATTCTTCAAATAGCCTTTCAGTTCATAAAAATTTCTTCTGAAAGATCAACCTTTTAACTTTCTTTCAGTTATGTTGATGAAAGTAATCCTGGGAAGAAAAGGATAAAGTTAATAGGTAACCACATAAAGCCAAGTATTTCTAAAGATTAAATTGAATTTTTCTCCTCTGAGGAATAAATTCTATGAAATTAGACATTTTATACATATGATAACTTAATTGTGTGATAAATTAATATTTCCCCCATTGGGATTAGATCTGTGTTATAATTCAGGTAAGAATTTGTGACACAGATAGGTAAGCTTTCATATATATGATGTTTTTCATTTCTCTCATTTTTCTGATTTCAGAGGAATTGCTAGTTTTCAGGTTTTATGACAATACCAGTTCTTTTCCTGGTAAAACTTAAAGTTTACTATCCATAATGTGTATGTGTTGCACTACATTTCCTCAGTTGGCTAAATTTCAGTAAGCCCTGAAGAAGAGAGATTATTTCATTTATGTTTTTAAAAGCAACTTGCAAAAAAAATGTTATTCTGCGCTCCTTAATCTACAGTTTCCAGTATTTTAAAATATCCCTGGTGATATATTATAATCTTACTATTATATTGTTTGTGGCGGGGTGAAGAGTAGAGTGGAGGCTTGGCGAAAGATGAGACTTTTCTAGAATTTGAAAAACAATTCCCTCATTCTCAAATTTTTAATTAACAAGTGCCACTTTTTAATGAATGCTGATGGTGAAGTATGAAGTTTTTCCTCTGGAACATTATGAATCATAAATAATTTGGTGCCCCCACATCTATCTCTGTCACAATAAGAGTATTAGGATCCTCAGCATTTGTGATCCTGCTATCAGAAGGCTCAGCACGTTCCCAGCATATAACCAGTAGTTATTACATCTCTTCTACTAACACTCAGCTCTACTTTTTGTAAGGAAAAAGCACAGTCCGACCAAAAGCTCCATAAATATAGGTGAAACTGTAATGAATTAATGGATCAGGCTTGATCTATTTTCCCCCATTCATTTTAACAAGGAGATGTTGAATTATCTTAACATGGTTACTTGAATCCAAGATGAAAACTGATTACTGTAGTTGAGAGGTTTTTACTTTCCTGAGCTGAATTAAGGGAGACATTTCTTATTAAACAGCTTCTTTGAAAGCCAAGGGCCTCTAAGTGAAATCTCAACTGGTAGGATCTTAATTTTCCTGATCTCTAATTTCAGTCATGAGGAATAAGAAATGGAGGACTCTTGACTTACCTGCCTTTTAAGAAAGATGTAGAACTGCAAAACTATCTTGTGATTCATCTACAAGGAATTTTAAAATTTGATCAGAATGGTCTTTTGTTCTGCAGCTGATACCCCGGTTTTGGACGAGGGGGCAAAGTGATGAAAGAGGTGTAAACAGAAAGAGAAAAGAATGGAAACAGGTTGGTTTATAGCTCATTTTGAGTTGGGAATAGACACAAAGTCCTCTGATGGGAGTAAAAAACAATGAATAAATGTTGTCCTTAGGATTTGAGACCCATTTTGAACAGATCCCTGGACTGTTTTATTAGTTACTGCACACAATCCGATAAGAGATTATTGGTTTTTCAGAGTTGTTCTCTTAACTGGTTTTTACTTGATACAATCTGGACTAAATTTTCCTGTACTGGTTTTTGTCATTGTGGTGTTTGGTTTTCATGTACAGCTTGCTTTTTTTTTTTTTTTTTTTTTTTTTAAAGTAACTGTTTTTTTGAATTTTTTGTTGGCCTTTTCAAGAAGTTTAGGGGAATTGGGGAAAATAATGTTTTCTTGGTTATGCCACTTTGTCCTCACTGTATTCTGTTCACATAGATATTCATAGCTCTACTCTGAATGACACTTTTTCTATATTGAAATAACAAAATAGTAATTGTTACTCTTCACAATTACTGCTTCTGTCTTTAGAAGTAGTAGAAGTAGTACCATATTGTCTATCTTGCAGTTGTTATTAATTTTAATAAATTATTTATTTTGTGTTAGGAATTCTGGTACTTAGTATTTAACTTTCTACACGTTTTACAGTTCATAATATCATCTGGTAACTGATGATCATTTAAATCAAGTGTGATTCACCCTGTTTTTTATACCATGATGTTTTGCAAGGAAAGAACATGAGAAAATACTTAAATACAGTTACCTTTATTGTTCCTTTTTCATTAAGTCTGATGACCAGCATACCCAGAGCCTATGCTTTAGGAATTTTTAATGTTTTCAAATCTTAAGTTTTCTACTTTACTTTGATTTGAGTTAACTGGTCCTTTTAGATCAGATTGTTAGATCTCAAATTGGACACTGGGATGGGAATGAATGAAACAACCACAGACCGGTAGTTACAGTATCAAAAAAAAAAAAAATCAATTACTGTCTCTATATGAATTTATAGTGAAGTGTGGAATTCAGTATTATAGAATCACAAAATGTCTTTGATTGGAGCAGACCTTCAGCATCATCTTGTCCAACCTTTGACCCAACACTTCAAAGTTGGGTCAAAACACTAAACCGCATCCCTGAGCACCAGGTCCACATGCCATTTAAATGCCTCCAGGGCTGGCAACTCCACCATTGCCCCAGGCAGACCATTACAATGTTTGGTAAACCTTTTGGTGAAGAAATGTTTCCTAATATCCAGCCTAAACCTCCCCTGGCACGGCTTGCAGCCATTCCCTCTGGTGCAGTCACATGTCATCAGGGAGAAGAGGCTGTCCCCCTCCTTACTCTAACCTCCTTTCAGGTAGTTGTAGAGAACAATAAGGTCTCTCCTCAGCCTTCTCTTCTCCAGATTAAACAACCCCAGCTCCCTCAGCCGCTCGGCACAGGACTTGTGCTCTAGGCCCTTCATTGCCCTTTTCTGGACACTCCAGCACTTCTATGTCCTCCTTATAGTGAGGGGCCCAGAACTAAACGCAGTATTCAAGGTGTGGCCTCACCAGGATGATCACTTCCCTCTTCCTGCTGGCCACAGTGTCTAATAGAAGCCAGGATGCCATTGGCCTTCTTGGCCACCTGCATGCACTGCTGACTTGGCTTTAGTCAACGGTTGATCAACACCCCCAGGTCCATTTCCAGCTTCCAGCTTTACAACCACACATCCCCAAGTCTGTAGTTTACTGTGGGGTTATGACCCAAGTGCAGGACCTGGCACTTGGCCTTGCTGAACCCCATGCAATTAACTCTGGCCCACTGATCTAACCTGTCTAGGTCCCACTGTAAAGATTTCCTAACTTTCGACACACCCACTTATCTTGCTGTCACCTGAAAATTTACTGAGGATTGCACTCAGTCCTCTCATCCAGTCTGTTAACTATTAGTCCTCATCCAGACTATTAACTATTCCTTAATCCTTTATTGCTTGTGTCTAGCTGCTACAGCAGGTGAAGTAGGACAGTTGTAAAAAGATGCAGAGCCTGAAACAGCTGGTCCCCAGCGTGAAACACCTTTGATGGTGAGTCAGGAACAGAGAAACTACTTCCTTCAGAAAATACACTGTGTGGTCATATAACTAATGACTGTAGCATACATGCACAAGGTCAAGAATAACTGCCACAGGCCACTTTACTATACTTTTATATATATATATATATATATATATATATATATGATATATATATATATTCTTACTTTTTTTGGATTGTGTCTGGAACATATTTTTCGGGGGGGGGAAAAGGT
>JAOEGS010019976.1:142881-154333 GCA_025447755.1 Corythornis vintsioides
TATATGATATGTATATATATCCTTACTTATTTAGGATTGTGTCTGGAACATTTTTAAAGGGGGGGGGAAAAAGTAATCTGGGGGCTGAAGGAAACTGGTAGTATTTGGATGCTTATATAGTTAACACTGAGCTTGGGATTTTTTGAGCTGCTCCATGAACATCTGCCCTGAAGTTAATGAGAAACTTGTACTAGTAGGTTTTCTGTTTTTGTAAGGAAAAGCACTGGAGGGGGAGGAGATGTATATTTTGCTTTCAGAGGTGACTGGTGGCAGAAGGGGAATGATGAACTGAAATCCTGGGATTCATTGCAGGCTATAAAAAGGAGCATGTCATAGTGGACTTGAACTTCCGTGTGTTTTATGGTCTATCCTTCGCTTCACTCTGCCTTTGCTATCCCTTTTAGCCTGTCTTCCTCCTGCCCTAAATCTGTATCAGTTTTCATTCTAGTTCCCTTCCATTCTGCCTACAACACCAAAACTGTGTAGCTCTTTAGATTGCCATTTCCTAGAACTTACTGCATAAATGATATTGGCTGTGTCATGTTTGAAAAGCTTGGACAGAACACGAGGTTACACGATGGTGTGCAGCACCCGTGCTTTTCCTTCCTTGAGCTGAGTTGTGCAGAAGGTGGTTTCCCCAGCTTGGTTGGCCCTTAGGTTGGAGAGGAACAGAAATCTGTAAAATGTTACAGCTGAAAATTCAGTAGTTTTGCAACAGCTGCATGGGTAGGCTGCCTGTCTAAAGTAATTTTAATAATACAGGTGGACAAGAATACTGTTTCCGCAGTGTCGTTGTAGCAAAATTACAAGGGTATTATCTGTGTTTATGTAAATGTCTGTGCAAATACACTGATAGCTTAGATCACTTGCACTGTTCTTGTTACGTTCAATGCAGTCAGTGGTCAATTCAAGTACTCCTTATCTCTTCAGCTTCTTATAGAAATAGTGGTTATTTCTAAGAGGTGCTCTCTATGGCAGGTGAAAAAACATGCTGCCTTTGGCGGCAGAAAGTGCCCTGGCTTGATAGTCAGTTATTGTGGAGCAAAATACTTCACAGCTTTGAGAAGAGACTGCAGAGAGTACTAGTTTCCCTAGAAGTGTCAGAAGACCTTGATTTGTACACAATACTGGATTGCCAGCAGGGAGCTGGTTCAGCAGTATCTCTCTGCACACATTTAGCAAATATTTAACGGCTGCCTATTGTATAATTAGTTTAGCCTTTGAAAATTTTAAACTTCTTTATTTTCAAGGATGTACACAGCAAAACAAGATTTTATCTTGACAATCTCCTTGTCTTCTACCAACAAGGATTTATTTGTGGATTATTTTTCTTAGCTTTGCAAAGGGTAGTATACTAAATGCTTTGTAACCGCTTTGGTACTGACGAGGTATGGAAAATCATTTAAATTCCAGAGCTTTGTAAAGCTGGATTATAACAGGAGCTGTGACAGACAAGGCTATGGTAGCCAGGGAAATAAATGGAACTTTTCACATGAAGTTATTTAAAAGTATATATTTCTCTTCTTTTTATTTCTTTTTTTTTAATGTTCTTTAAAAAAATGTTTAAATGTTATTTATGTTAATGGAAAAGTTGAATAGGCATTGTTAATGCCTAATTGTACCAAAGATGTGTGACTTGTAAATAGTACAATCTCTAAAGAGTTTATAAACAAAATTTGGAGTCCTGATCTGGCTTTTCTATAGTTTCTCTAGGAAATGTGTGCTGTTTGTGTAACTATCCACTAACTCAACTAAAATATCACTAACCAGTTCTTCATAAGGAAAAAATTGTATTTAGTTGTGGAATCCAAATGTAAAAGTAGTTTTTCAGAAGGCAAACCAACAATATCTAGAGAGCTCTTTACCACCATATATAACACAGCTCTGCATTTTTGTGTTTGTTAGAAATACTAATTCTGTGTAATAATTACTGTGATGGTTTCAGTTAAGAAAATCATTATATATTAAATTAATAATGCTTTTATCTTTTTTTCTAGGCTTAAAAAAGCATAAGCAATTGGATTACAACTCTGACATTTTGGAGCACATGTGATGTTAAAGCAATTTGAAGATATGGAGCATGGCTATTTCTTAAAATGCAAAAGTTAAAGGAAATTGTTGCTTATCAAAACCTACTGAATATCTGAATTTTCTACACGTCCTGCATTTAACCGTGTCCTTAAATATCCATGATTAAGATCTCATGCAACCATTGTGTATTTTGGAGATTATTCTCCAAAAGAGAACTGTGCATTTAAAAAGCAGAAATGACTGTGTTTTCTCTCAGAACTTATTAAAGTTGAACATACTGAAAGATCATGACCAGCTTAAAGCGGTCCCAAACGGAAAGGGCTGTTGCCACTGGCGTGTCAGTAGGAACAGATGGTACTTCGAAAGTCCACTCGGATGACTTTTATATGAGACGCTTTAGGTCACAGAATGGCAGTTTAGGATCTGCAGTTATGGCACCAGTTGGACCTTCTCGCAATGAAAGTTCCCATCATGTTACCTCCACCCCTGGAGTCCCTAAAATGGGTGTCAGGGCAAGGATTGCTGATTGGCCCCCAAGGAAGGAGAACATCAAGGAAGCAAGCAGGTCTAGCCAAGATATTGAAACATCAAGTTGCCTTGACAGCATGTCTTCTAAAAGCAGTCCAGGGAGTCAGGGAAGCTCTGTTAACCTGAATGCTAGTGATTCTGTCATGTTAAAGAGCATCCAGAGCACACTTAAAACCAAGACCAGACAATCTGAGAATCTGGACTCCAGGTTTCTTACGCCTGATGGCTATCCCAGTTCCCCAAGGAAAGCTCTTCGCAGAATAAGGCAGCGCAGCAACAGTGACATTACCATAAGTGAGCTTGATGTGGATAGTTTTGATGAATGTATTTCGCCCACTTTTAAATCCGGACCATCTCTGCACAGGGAGTATGGAAGCACGTCTTCAATAGATAAGCAGGGAACTTCAGGGGAAAGTTTTTTTGACTTATTGAAGGGCTATAAAGATGAAAAGTCTGATCAGAGAAGCCCAGCCACAACAAAGCTCGGTGAACTCCTGATTGCCAGTGGAAGCAAGGGTTCAGGATTTTCTCTAGATGTGCTAGATGGACCTATTACTCAAAGGGAAAACCTGAGACTCTTTAAGGAAAGGGAGAAGCCACTCAAGAGACGCTCAAAATCGGAGACGGGCGATTCATCCATTTTTCGTAAGCTGCGCAATGCCAAATGTGAAGGAGAACTTGGGAAGTCTTCAGATCTTGAAGACAACAGGTCAGAAGATAGTGTCAAACCTTGGACTTGTCCAAAATGCTTTGCTCATTATGATGTACAGAGTATTTTATTTGATTTAAATGAAGCAGCAATCAACAGGCATAATGTTATTAAAAGAAGAAACACAACCACAGGTGCATCTGCTGCTGCTGTAGCATCGCTTGTCTCTGGACCCTTGTCTCATTCTGCAAGTTTCAATTCTCCAATGGGCAGCACTGAAGACCTGAATTCAAAAGGAAGTCTCAATATGGACCAGGGGGATGATAAAAGCAATGAACTTGTGATGAGTTGTCCTTATTTTCGTAATGAAATTGGTGGGGAAGGGGAGAGAAAGATCAGCCTTTCCAAATCTAATTCGGGTTCCTTCAGTGGATGTGAAAGTGCCTCGTTTGAGTCGACTCTGAGTTCTCATTGTACGAACGCTGGAGTAGCAGTTCTGGAAGTTCCCAAGGAGAATCTGATTTTACATCTAGACAGAGTGAAAAGATACATTGTTGAACATGTAGACCTTGGTGCATATTATTATCGAAAATTCTTCTATCAGAAAGGTAGGTAAAGTTTTACTGTATTTTATTAATGATTTGTTGTTGTTGTTTACAGATTCAGGTGATTTATTATAGCATTTGCAAGAATTATATTTTTAATCATCAGTGCTTAAATACAATATATTTTACCAGTCAGTACATACTGTCTAACAGACTCTTTCACAGTGCTGGAGTAAAAAAATGTTGATTATTTTAGTAGTGATCTACATAACAGAAATGGCTACAGATTATAAAAGTCTTGAAACACAGCTTTGGTATCAGTGGGAGAGGGCAGGGTTTGGTACTTGAAAAACTAAAAAAGAAAATAAAATCCTAAAATATGAAAACATTCTTCCCTCCACATCATGACTGAGGATTTAATGGAACACGTAGATTAGAAAGTTAACATGTACAATAATATGTAGTCTTTCTGTTATCTTAATCATCCATTTCAAAACATGACATTTTTCTTAATTTATTTTAAGTCTATAATATAAATTAAAAAAAAAGTCTTCCTCACTATTTGCATTATAGCCATCAGTCCAGAAAGATAATTCATCAGATTTGTGGAAAGTATCACAGACATACACACACACTTATTGTAATGACAGAAATGTATCTGAAAGAAAGGGTACAATTCTTTTATCATATGGTTCTACTGAAATCAAGAATGATAATGTCCATTGGGAGTACAAAGGAATTTAAAAAATCAGATCAGAACTTTTTGACCCATAGAAATAAGCAAAATACAAACATCACCCAGGTACCCTCCCTTGCCAAAATGATGTTGCATTGTGAGATGCAGACCTCACTGTATTCTTCCTGATTCTTAAAAATATCAAAGAGGATTGGAGACCAAAGTCCTTTATTTTTTTTTTTTTTGTCTGTAGGATTGTGTGCCTTGCTATGGGTGTCTCCTGAATGCTAGAGTTGGTTTTATGACTGACCTGAAGAGTACTTGTTCCTTAGCCACTAATGATACTACCTACTTGTTAACTGTGTGTTACAGCAAATAATCTCACCTCACAATTTGTCTTGAAGTATGTCCATCTGTCCCCTCATCTTCCCCATTTTCCCTTGCTTTGCTGGCTCTTGTCACACTTTGCATATTATCCTCTTTCTGCAGTTTGTGTAGGGCTGTGTGGTAGCTTTTGCTGTGTGCGTGGCTGTTGAGGGTGCTGAGCCACATTCTTGGAGAAAATGGACTGAGGAAAAATACTGTTTTCCTGAGAAAAGACATATGTGGTTTAGGGTGACGAATGCTTGGAGGGGAGAGCCTGAGACTAAAGACCTTTGCCTGTCATTAGTTCTGTCTCCCTTCGGAACATTTTTATTTGTTAACGTTCTTCAGTTTCACAATCAACAGCTAAAGGTAGTTTCATGTTACAGTTGACCTGATTTAACAGCATTTAAAGGGAAGTCTTTATTCCTCTCACTTCCTTGTACCAGTTCTCTTACTTTCTGAAAACTTGATAAGCTGGTTCAGTTTACTAACCAAACAGAAATCTTGCCATCACAATCAGTTTGCTTTTTATTGCTTGGTTATTTCTCTCCAATTTGAGTCAAATCAGCTTTGTTGGGTTGTTGGTTTTTTTTTTCTCTTAGCTTTGCTAAAGCCTAGTGAAAGGTAAGCCATAAGAGTGAGGAGCAGAGGTGTGAGTGGGATCTGAGCCCTTAGACAACAGTAATTTATGTGCTTATCCTTGAGGGAAGCCACACTCTCACACTACTATAATGCCAGTCACCATTCTGTCTCCATTTCTTTCTAGTTGTCATTAAGATGATTTAGCTAAAATTGACATAGCCTGGATCTACAGGTATTGGTCAGGGGTAACCAGATATAGGAGCGTCATTATGTGCATTTTGGAGGGAGAAAAACAGCTGTGATTTTATTTAAACTTAAGCCCTAAAACTGGATTTCACATTCACTGTGCATGTATTCAGTCCAGCAGGCATGAGCCAGAGCTGTTGTTCTTACCAGAGATTTTTGTCTTAAAAGAAGTGTCTTTGGACCATGTTAGTAATACTCCAGTTGATACCAACCCCATATCCTGCTAAAATCTGAGCTGTATTGATCATCCAAGTAACAATGCCTGCAAAGAATGAGATGTTACTTCCATCAGATATGCCCAAACACCACACTTCTGCAATTCCCAAACACATTTTGTTCACCATCCAGTGTGTCATCTTTCCCCAAGCATACTCTAGATTAATCTGAAAGAGATGAGCTAGTGATAAAACTTAAAATAGTGTAATATGAAAAAAAACCCAACAAAACACACCACAAAATAAGTCACTTGTAATTCAGTTTTTATAACATGAAGCAAATACTGATGCAGAAACTTCTGTTTGAAGGGGAGGTTGGATCTTTGTGATGTTATTAATGTAATAGTCACAAAATTCCAGTTCCAGCGGGATCGGCTTGTCAAGTCAGCTGGCCTTAGGTAACTGTCTAGTTGTAAAAGTATGAAGCAAAGAATTTTGATTGAGCTGTGATAACTTTTAAAGATCCCAAATCAGTAAAATTCTCCCAGAATTGGAGAATTAATCAACTAATCCTAGAGTTTATAAAGAATAAAATGAGATGACCCAAAGAATTGCATTCCTTTAGTTTGTTTTCATTCCAACTTGAAATAACAAAGCAGGTAATCTGGGACTATTATCAACAAAGAACTGCCAGTTAAAAATTATTAATGATGCCAGTCAGTTTGTTTTAATTAAAAGTATGTCTTGTCATAAAGAAAAACCACAACCCACACTGTTAATCTTTCGTGTCTTAGAAAAAAAAAAAAAGAATGAAAACCATTGCATTGGTACAGTCCATTTTAATTTCCCCAAGGTAATTTGGTTAGATGCTGATGATGACTTGACTGAAATCTTCAGTTATATAGAAATAATAGCTCATTCTTTACAGATATTACTACTTGGATGGTAGATGCATCTCAAAATTTTAGCAGTATACAGAGGAGGTATCAGTGAGCTAGAGTATTAGTAACAAGGCCCAAATTAATGAAAGTATCCTGGTTACTGTAAAATATTTACATGTGATATTTATGGGTGAGTATTGTGTAAGTTCATCAATGAAAGCAAATGGATGAGTATATGTCAAAGAAATACTAAAGTGAAATCAACATATTATTACACCTTTTACAGAGAAGTGGTAAAGCTATTGATAAATAATATTCTGGCCTGGTGTCCAGACTTCTGAACACTAATAGAGACAGTTTAGTGGAGGTTAGAAAAAAATGGTACAGATAGTTGGGAAAACAGTAGTTCCTGAGTCTCGATTCAGCTACTCTTTACCTGAGCTAATTGTGCAGACTCTTGCTGTAATCAATGGAGCCTTACAGGATGATGCAAATTGCAGTCTTCGCCCAGTTCACGACAAAAGGCTCATATACAACTAACTCGAATAAAAATGTTTATATTTACATGAGTTTATATATTTATGCTATTCTTAGATAGCAAAAGATTGCAAGGTGTATTTCAAAATGTATGTTTGTTAGAGGGACTTGTAATTAGAAGTCTTTAAGTCTGATGTTTATGTGCACTGAGATACGTCGTAATGCTAGTGGTAAAAATAAAGAGGAATGGGGAAGCCAACACAAGAAAAAAATTGTGGAAGATGCACACATTTGCCTTTGAAATAAGATGAAGCTTTGGACAAAAAGGATAGTTATACACATTAAAAATTAAAGTGAATTACTCATTGTTTGAATTTTACATGGCAGTCATTTTTGGTATGATGCTTTCCCTTCCCTGAAAAGAACATTTCTGACTTGTTTCAGTCAAGGTAACAGGGACTTTTCTGACATCTCTGTTTATTAATCTGGTAGTCAAATTTTTTAAGCTGCCTCTTTACTGAGGGAGTGTGCGATTTGTCTGGAGTAATGCTGGCTTCATGTCAGTATCATCATGCTTTCTCACTTGTGCCATAATGTGCATGTGCTTTCAGCTTCAGCTGTTTGATTGTGTCCAAGGGCAACTTGGTAATATGGACCCTCTGGAGTGAAATCAGAATACTGGCAGAAATACACAAATGAGATCATTAATAACAAAAAAAAATGATCCACAGGGTCTTTTTTTTTTTTTTTTTTCCTCCTTCTCCCCTGCCAAGAAGCTAACTGTCAGTTGTTTTGGGGCTACTTTCTGTACTATTTTTCCTTGTAGAGCATTGTAACATTTTTGTTTGTCTTATGATTGTGATGAGTGTAAAACTTTGCAACTAATCATGAAAGTACATGTTAAGACAGTTGAAGAGCTTCAGTTTTGCTAAAAAGCATACTTTTTTGACAGAAGGGAGAAAAAAGTGTTCAGCCCTTCTTACTGAAATGTAAGAAAAGATGTCTTGTGTATTCTGACTTAGATAATTTTGTACTCTGCACAGTTCATTTCATGCCATTGACCACAATGCTTCAGATTATTTACCTCAAAAGAATTCAAACAAAAACCCAAGTTGAGAGGAGGAAGCAAAAAGCCCTTGGTTTTAGTCTAGAGCCCATTGGTTCTAGACCTAAAATTACAGTTCCCAGAGAAGGGAAGATTGTCCTGAGTCAGCCCAAAACTTACTATTGCTATCTTCTGGCCAAGGCCAGCAACAGATACTGAAGAGAGAGTAAGAATAGGGCAAAGGAATGGTGATACTTTCTGGGTGTATTTTGACAGCTTCTCGAGATGCATAGGTAATGGACTATTTAACCTGGTGACAGTTTCATTTATATTTAGTAGTCTTTGGACTTCTAGACATTTATTTGCTTGTCTGTTATCCTGAATAAACTTGTAGCATTCACAGTAGTCTTGCAGAAGAAAGAAGTTCTGCAGCTTGATTACATCAGTAATGACAGGGCAATTTTTACTGGCTTTGTCTGCTGCCTTCCAGAATGAAAACTAGGGGGTCATTGCATTAAATACTCTTACGGCCAGGTGAAGAAGTTTGGTTTTCTCACCTGTCCTTGCAAAGCACTTATTTTATGAGCCTCAACTGTATTATTCCTCTCAATCATGTTTTCTTGCCCTTCTCTGATCCTTTTAATTGAGGTCTGGGCATATTTATGACACAAACAAATCACATACTTACACAGTATCATAATAAGTTTTCTATTTTCTGCTTAGAAATGTTGAATGTCTGGCCACAACTTATCACTGAGACTTGAATTTCTTTCCCTACATGGGTATAAGCTTTATGTCTGTATTTTGCATGAAGTCTTACAAATGTTTGTAATTTAGGTAGTCAGTTATTATCAATAAAGTATTTTTCAAGGAGAGCTGTGCTTATTAGCTTATCTATAAGTTGATATTAAAGGCCTTTTTTTGATCCCTGTGTTTTTACCATTGAAAATTTTTTTTTCCATCAGCTTGTGCTGCTTAGAAAACTGATCGTATCCCTCCAAAGGAGCAGTCTATTCTGTCCCCTTCATTTTGTCTGGAAATTACAGTTTTTCTGGAAAGAACCAAGAGCATCCATTTGGCTTTAATCCTCATCAGGCAGTAGCTGCCAACATCTTCACCATTTAGGACAAACTTGAGTTACTGGCTTAAAATGAAAGACAACTGAGAAGTAAATAGTTTCCAAGCTCTTCCTATACTGTATGAGCTGTTGGTCAGCTTTCCATTAACTGTTGGCAGTGAGTAAAGAAATTTTTGCTCTAATGCTTTAAATTGCTGCATATTCTATCCCCAAATCAGTGGCTAGACTTACAGAAGATTTACAGTTAAAAATCTGGTCAGGGGCAACAGTCACAAGAAGTTATAGGACTGAGCACTAAAAATGCTACCCTCTTGTTTCCAAAGAACTGCTGGGGAGAGTTTTCCAGCACTGGAAATGCAGCAATAGGAGTAGAGGAAACTGCTTGATGCAGGTTTTTATTCTGAAGAGAAATGCTTGGGATTTTAATTCTAGTCTCATTAAACAAAATAGAACAATTGAACATGATATCTAAAAGTAAATAGGTTAAAAGCACAAAGGACCTCCTCACTCAAAATCAAGTGCATTTACTTGGATTTCCTCTGCAAGGGAAACTTTTAAGTATCTGCCAGGAAAATGAGTATTTTCATTTAGGTTCTTTCATTGGAAGAGTCTTTTGAATTCTACGATAAATATTTTTTAAAGTACATGTAAACTGTTTTAATGATCAGGTACAAATAATTACTTCCTTTTGGCATGGATTTATAAATTAATTCATGGCTGTTGGTAGTTGTCTTCTGAATATACTCTAATGAAAGAATTATTCAACAGTGCTATTTAAAGTAATGTCAAGCTTGAGAAGTTTTGCTTTCAATGAGGTTCTGTGTTGTGTAAAGGAAAAAGCTGTTTTCTATGCTATTCATGTTTGGCATAGAATACTTAAATTACAATTGGGAAGTAGCTCTTGGTTTTGCAATTAAACTTCTAATTAACTACCTTTAGATTGGCAATTAAGCTTTGTGGACTTAAATTCTGCTAGTGCTTTTCCTGCTACAGAAAAGATAAAATGATTGAATGGAAATTCAGGATGTAGTGGAAAGCCAGGTGAAGATTTGAGAAACTCTCTACCACAGGGGAAAGTAGTCAAGATATGAGGGTATATGTTATAGCTTGTAGAATGAATACAGGGGTGGGGTAGAGGAGGAGGAGAAAGAGGATAAAGGTAAATAAAGAATGAATGCATTTGTAGTAAATTTGAATAGAGGAGAATGTGAATAGAAGACAGGACTAGGGAGATGCATAGGAAAGCAAGGAAGACAACTGCCCAGTGTTAGAGTGAAGTTGCTGACAAGTGTAAAATTCCACACTTCATGTATTTTTTCCAAATAAATAGAAACTAGATAAAAACCTCAATCAAATGATACAGAACTGTGTGTGTATTTTCATGCAGCTTCAAGTGTTCTCACCAGCCTTCCTGTGTTTACAAGATGTTAGATAAAAGAGACACAAATTTTATCATGTGAGTGGTTGTCGGTACAGAAAACTAACATAATTTTTCAACCCTTCTAGTATGTGTTTTCAACACATCTTTTTTCTTTAAAGTTTTCTATTGTATGAGCAAATGTACATCAGTGTTTTTAAGTCACTAAACAGTTTAGTGTGGAGATGGCCCAGCTATCTTAATTTTGGAAGCTACATAACATGTTGATAGAAAATTGATTGTACATTCTCAATGACTGTGCTGCTTCTGCATTCACTGTCTCTTTTTGGTGGGCTATAAGCACCCTGCAAAAAAAAAAAAAGTTATTTAATGGAGGAAGAAGAAAAGCTTGGGTGTTTATAGGATGGTTTGGGTTTTTAAATTTCAGAACAACTGTGGCATTTAGAGATCTTCTATCAGTGGAGTAGTATAAAGATTTAATGAGGCTTATGTGGATGATCTAATTTATTCATTATTTCCTCACTCATGACTAATTCATCACCCAAAACCGATGCCAATATTTACAGGATATTCCACAAGATACTAAAAGAATTTTGAATCTTAATTACCTCTGTGCATAATATTGGCATTTGCTAACTTGCAAAGGAATTTGGTAGAAAGCAAGCTTTAGAATGCTGCAAGCACATTTCTTTTATGTCTTGCTTGCTCTGAAATCTTAAACAGAAAGCTTTGAGGAAAGGAATGGAATGGAATGGAATAGAATAGAATAGAATAGAATAGAATAGAATAGAATAGAATAGAATAGAATAGAATAG
>JAOEGS010019976.1:159862-186543 GCA_025447755.1 Corythornis vintsioides
GGAGGTTGTGGAGTCTCCTTCTCTGGAGACATTCAAGACCCACCTGGATGCATTCCTGGGTGACTTAGTCTAGGTGACCCTGCTCTGGCAGAGAGGTTGGGCTAGATGATCATCTAGGTCCCTTCCAACCCCTAACATTCAGTAATATCTGCATATGACATCCAGTGCCAGAGTGGGAATATTGCTCTTGTCCCAGTTTTGTACTGGTGTCATATGTAAAGTTGCATCTTCCTTATTTTTTGTAAGATTGCTATGTGCATCTGCGGTTCTGTGCATATGTCTCACATTTTTTTTCACCTTAACTGTTATTTTATTTGCTTTATTAAAATGCAGTCATTTGGCATCATCTCAGGCTCTGTGTTAAAAAGCAATCCAGTCATTCCGTAGGGCTGTGCTAGCTTCCTGACAAATTACCATCCACTAATCTCTGCCTTAAATGCATAGTTCATACTAACTTTAGGTTTACTTCCAAATATGATTTGAAAATTTGCATATTGGGGCAATTACTGTTTTATTCCAGTAGAAGTTTGTCTTTATGGCTGTTCCTCATTCATAGAAATACTGTGACATGCCAGTCATTTTTAAATACAATTCTGTATTTATAATTTAAACTTGCTGACTGGTTAAATCCAGGATATGCTTTCCGCTGTCTTTTACTCGATGCTAGACAAATACTTGAAGTGCACTTTTCACATCTATAAAAATATGTAAATACTTTTAGATTATTAAAATGAAGCTGCTACTTCAGGAGTTGTACCACAGCAGAATTCATCCTTCAGCTCCTTTTATAAGTTTTTACTTAGAGTTAAGAAGCTTCTGAGGACCCTAGATTTGTCAGAACTGGTACTGGCGACTGCATGCCTTTCTTCCCTCAGATCCACTTTTTTTTTTTTTTTTTTTAATTCAGAAAAAAAAAAAGTTTGTCCTTATGAAACTTTTTTTTTTTTCAAGTTCAGTACATCTAAGAACAGAGCTGGGAGGCATATCTAGCTCTTTGCATAGTCATTCTTTTGTTTCTTAGGCTGACATTTCCAAAGCAATAAAGGGGCAGTTGTTTGGTTGCTTGTGGATGCTGCAGATCCCTTTTATGTTTGTGCTTCCTTCACCCAAAATTGAAGCTTAAATAGTGTGCTTGGTGAGAATGGTTTTCACTGTCCTAATTCATTTAAGTGAATTTACTAGGAAGTATTATAATTAGCAGTGCAGATAAGGCATTGTGGACCCAAGAAGTGCTTCAATCCATCACATTTTCCTGGGAGTGGACAGAGAGCATATCTGAGCAGCAGATGTTGCTTGAACAGTCCAAGACAGGACCTGCCATTGCTGATACAGAAACTGATGGCTGTTCTTTGGGCAGGAGTGGCAACAGTGCCACTTCTCATCACCCCTCCTCTCTTTCCTTCCTTATCATGTGTCAGCAGTAGCTGGTACAGGGAACCTGTGGGAGCACATAGTTCTATCAGTCAAGGTACCAAGTTTGGCTGATGTAAGGCAATAACCTTGCAGTAAGTGAGATTGTGTAGAGATCATATATGAGATTAAGCAGAGATCATATATGTACCTTCAAACTTCATCTAGCTCATGTGATTCTCAAGAAAATTAAAATCTTAATCTAGCAGTCATGCAGAATGCTTTACCAAAACAAACCCATAGACCACAAACATGTGACATCCATCTGTACCTGGATTGTTCTGAACTTTGTGTACGCTGATGATGGTTTTGAATTTTTGTATCTTTTAGTGAATGGGGAGTTGAAGTAAGCAATTATAATAATAAATCATAACATTTATTTGCATGTGCTCAGTGTTTGTTTTACCAGTAAATATGTTTGCTTCAAATCTTAACACTTCAGTTCCCAAAATACGTAGTCTTCATTCATAAAGGTGAATGGATTTGGTTGGGTATCTAGTGCAGAAAGAACCTACTTCCTTTGTAGTTACACAGAAAGCATTTCAGATAGTTAACATGGAGAGAAAAGGGAATAGAAACATTATTTCAATGCAGAACTTTTTCTTTTTTTTTTTTTCTTTTTTTTTTTTTGGAAGTTGGCCTGTGAAGGTTTCTCTCATAATAAATAGACTGAGATGACAGGCTGAGAGAGTTGGGGGTTGTTCAGCCTGAAGAAGAGACGACTCCAGGAAGACCTTAGAGTGGCCTTCCAGTACTTAAAGGGGGTCTACAGGAAAAATGGGAGGAACTTTTTATCTCATGGAGTGTAGTGATGAGGGGTAATGGTTTTAAACTGAAAGAGGGTAGATTTAGGTGAGATACTGGGCAGAAATTCTTTACTCTGAAGTTGGTGAGACACTGGAACAACTTGCCCAGAGTTGTGAATGCCTCATCATTGGAAATATTCAAGGCCAGGCTGAACAGAGCCTTGCACAACCTGATCTAGTGGGAGGTGTCCCTGCCCATGTCAAGGGGCTTGTAACTAGATGATGTTTAAGGTCCCTTCCAACCTAAACCATTCTATTATGTACTCTCATTTTATCAGAAGAAATGTGGATGTATTTAGAAGATGCAAGTCGGGTAGTCATTGTGTCTGGTGATAAAATAAGGGACATTCTGGAGTGGAAAAAAGAAACAGCCTAGACTTTTGACTCATTACATATGTTCAGCTTTGCCAGTGGGAGTTATCAAGCCAGATTGATTGCAGTTGTTCTGAAAATAAGGAGCATTAATGTTTGTTTCACTTTAGAAAGCATTTTGATGTCTTCATATTAAAAATGCCATCATTGAGACAGTTATGATGGAAAACAATCAGAGTATTTGAAACAAGACTAACATTTGAAATTAGACTGACAATTAGGTTATTTTTTTCTTTGTGAATTATGGGTTTATTAGAAAAAGTTAAGTGAATTCAATAAATAAGTTACTGCATCACTTGTATACACATATAAGAATTAAATCTTATTTTCTTTGCAGTTAAGTTACCAACTTAAGGTGGGTATCATGTACTGCAAAGCCGGGCAAAGCACAGAAGAGGAAATGTATAATAATGAATCAGCAGGTCCAGCCTTTGAAGAGTTTCTTCAGCTCTTGGGAGAACGAGTTCGACTCAAGGGATTTGAAAAATATCGTGCACAGCTGGATACAAAGAGTAAGGCTTTTTATTTATTAGCATCACCTGATTGCTAATGGACTTTTTAAAGAGAATTCTTAAAAATAACCTATCAGATAAATGAAGACAGTTGCTCAGTATAAGAACTGAAAGGAAAACAAGTGTGTAATTTGACCCATACACATGTGGTCTTTCAACTCTGATTATTATTGGATTTTTGTACTAATTTGGTATGTAATTATCACTAAAGCTGAAACAGGAAGCCATAACTATGGGACCATTATTGGCATTGCAAATCTGTCATCAGTTCATTGTCTAAAACATAATAAATGCAGTTGGTGTGTCTTTGTTTGGTTTTTTTGTTGTTTGTTTTTGTTTTGCTTAGTTTATTTGTTTTCATGATCTGGTGATTGACTATCACCAGAAAAGTTTTGAGAACCAATCTAAGTAATGCCACTTTGAGTTGATCTATTACTTTTCTTCTGTCTGTTGCATGTGGGTTTTCTTTGTGGCAGTTTTGTCTTATTTGTGCTATCAAATATATTTGTCCCCTCGTGCTTTATTTTAATTATGGAAATTTAACTGAATTTGACAGTTATATTATCAGCTTTAACTGTAAAGCATATTGTAACAAAAATGCAGTGAAAATACGGTCTTGGGTGGCAGCAGCTATAGAACAAACTGCCTAATTTTGGAATCAAGCTTGTGAAATACCTGTTTATCAGCTAGTGCATGCTATATCCAATATGTTAATCTGCTTGTAAATACTCAGGGAAATTTTGGGTGTCTTCCTTTTGATTATTGGAAATAAGCAGTTCCTATGGAAATATTTTTTGCTATTTTGGTTTTGTTCACTTGCAGCAAAGAAAATTAAATACAATCCATGATAGTTGAAAAGCATTCATCAACTGCAGTGCAACACAAACTCTGCTCTTACCTTGAATTTCCTATCACAAATACAGTAACTTGCTGTGCTCTAGTGCTTCACCTTGTGCCCTTAATTCTTACAGGGATCATGTTGCCATCACCTCAGGCTGTTTTTGATCAGCCTAATCATTATTCCTTAGAGGGTTATAAAACTTCCAATGGTTTTAAACTTGAATTAATTACTGTTTTCCACCTGTTTACTATTGAGCCTGCTTCCTTTTAGTTGCAATACTTATATTCTTTCTTATTTACTCCCTTGGGTGCATATACACGTTGCAGTTAGTCTTCTCTTCTTCTTTGAGGTTGGAGCTCTGAGCAGCTTGGTCTAATTGAGGGTATCCCTGCTCACTGCAGGGTGGCTGGACTAGATGACATTTGGAGGCCCCTTCCAGCCCTACCCATTCTATGATTCTTTGATTCTCTATGCTTTTATGATCTTACCCCTAAGAAACCATGTCTCTTATTCGTATGAGAGGTGAGGATTTCTCTGCTTCTCCACACATGCACAACTGTAATACTTGGTAACCTTCCTCTTCACTTAAATTTGCATTCAGTCTCTTTCATTTTAGTGTCTAGGATTATATACACAATTCCAGATGAGATCCACACTGTTTCTTGCTACAACTTTTTCTTGCCTTTAATGGAAATATATTCTACAATATTTCTCAGGCTGAGGTTTCCATTTCTGCAGCTCCAGAGTGTCTTTTTATCAGTTATAAAAATAAGCTAGGTAGAAAATCAAATGTATATGAAAAACAGACAAAATATATTGATTATTTCATAGCTTCTGAGTTTATATTTTGACCTCCTTGTTACTTCTAGTAAAGTAAAATCCTCTCTTCCCTTTCTTCTGGTTTAGTTAAGGCATCTGTTAAAAAAAAAAAAAAGCCATTGTTTTTGGTGTCAGTCCACACAGACTAGTTTCCAGTATATGTAAATGCTGTATGATTAAGCATTGATTAATCTGCTTAGATACACACATGAAAGCAGTAGCTGTGTCATAAGCATTGCTTAGAATTATCTTCTAAACAGAATTTTGTAGTAATGTTTGAGCCTTTTGTTGTTGTTTCTGACTTGAGGAGAAGAACTTTGTCAGGTGTTGATTTTATGTATAGACATCTAATACTTATTGAATGGACACGTATGTAAACTTTGAAATGACTGCAACTCTTAAAACCAGAAGAGATTTAGTCTTGTAATGAAGGTTTTCAACCCCGTGTTGAGAGCTGCCATATTTTTTTCACATTGCCCAGTAGACCTGCTGGCTCCATTCTCTACCTACAAATACAAAATGCTTTACGTGAACTCTTTGCTGGGATTGGAGAGGAAGGAGTTTGCTCTGAGGGAAAACTGCTGCTTTCATGAAGGGTTTCTTACGTTTTCTTTAAATCAGGGTTTACATGCTCATATGTGGGACCTCATCAGTTACAACTGCTTAAGAAATTCCTAAGTTTGAAAGCTTTCAGATTATGTTGTCTTCAAACCCATCGACGAAACGAGACTACGCAGCATGCACGAGTTCATAATGAGCAGGTTTAGACAGCAGCAAATGTTAACAAAGGCAATAAACTGATGTTAGTGACCTTGGTGGTACTATGATATCCTTTCTGCCAATATATAAAGCACAGACTGGAATTTGTGGAAGATGGTTTTGTAGGAGGCACAACGCCAAGCTCTCTGGATAGCTACATACAGAAACCCTTATTGCATATTTTGCATAGGAAATGAGAAAAAAAAAAAAAAGCTCCACCTTGTGGTAGACAAAATGCTAAAGACCAGAGATGGTTGTGAAGGCTGCGTCTCGGGTATGGGGAATATGTCAACAGTTAGAATGCAGACAGGCAGTACGTTTCTGATAGCTACTCTAAGGAATCAAGCAGTCCTTTCTGCTTTGGCCCTAACACAGGCCTAAAGGCCTGCAAAGTAGGAGGCTTGTGGTTTTTAACATGACTTAGATGTACAGAGTTTTGTTGAAAGAGCTAGACCTATAGCTAGGAACTGAACTCCCTCTCCCAGGTCTGTAATCTTCTGCTGCTAGAGATCACTGTCATGAAATTCTTGCAGTCTCATGACTTGGATAAAATTTCCAGTATAAAAATTCAGTTTAATGTCAGCACAGATGATTGCAAAGAGGCTCTTAAAACCAAAGGTCTGTTCATTAACTTGCAAGAAGGGTCAGAGCTATGAAGGCTGCTTTGCTAGTTCTGTACCTTTGACAATACTTCGCAACCTCTGAAAAGCAGATGCATGATGTAACATGGGAACATTTTCTCAGTGAAGAGGGAAGCTGATAGGTAGGTATGTGGGTTCTGGGAATTTTCACAAGATGTTTATAATTAATGCAAATTTATGAAAGTAAAGTTGCTCTATCAAAAGACAGTTTCAGAAAAGTTGTTGTTTGAAATTTTTAGAATTAGGGGTCTAATTGATAACAGAGACAAGGAGGAATCTCATGCATGTTTAAGTCTATTGGATCCTTCAAGGCCTTTAGCTTTGGATCTCTGCCAGTGCCACTGAAGAAAAGAGATGCTGCTTTTAAAGTTTTATTTATATATTTAAGAGAATTACCATAGGGGAAGCAATGTATCTCCTGGCAACCTTCAGACTTTGGATAGGAAATAGAGCTTGAAAATGTCAGCTATCCCACAGTTGCTAGGAAGTTTATGGGCATCATTTAAAAGTAATAAACATCCCAGTGATCTTTCAAATTATAACTTCAATCATTTTACTTTATTTTCTAGTTGTGATGCATGCTTTCTTTCCCTCTTCCTCACTTAGTCTTAGTTCTCAGTATTTTAAATTGGTAAATGGGAGTGGCTGGATAATGCTAGACCTGGTAACCTGGCATGTGTCCCCAGCAGGGGTGTGGCATGGTTGGTGCAGGAAATGAAGCAGACTGATTAATGGGATTTGTAGGAGTTTATAAATTGTCTATTTGATGCGATTATAAAGTTAGATAATAATGGTAGTTTTCTGTATTAGATATTCCTACAGCATGACGTTTTGGTTAAGACATGAGAAGAGTATAAAAAAGGCACAGAAAATATTAAATAGTTTAAAAATCTGGGAAATTCTGGACTTCAAATTGATTATTCATTTAGGGGCTGTCAGTAAATCTCAATGTTTCTAATGAAGTAATACAGATAAATTACCTTCCTAATTTGTACTATTTAACATCTTTTCAACCACATGGAAGTAAGAACAGATGACTTTGGGGTCTGAGTCATTCAGTGAGACACAAATAGCAAAACGAGATCAGAGGTTCCTCAATTGCTTGAGAAGCAGAAATGGGGATGGTGGGAAGTCTACTTGTGTTTTATCCATGTTTGTGTTACACATACACTTTTGTATGTTGCAAAGTAAAGGATTCTGCTCTTGGAAATAGTGTCTGAAAACAACTTGGATATTACAGAAGTTAAACATGGGTGCTTGATGTAGTCCTTGAGCATAACAGGAAAGCAGGTTTGTCAGGTGCTGAATTTGAGCCAACAACTAGGAGAAACTAGAAATAAAGCAGGCAGGGTTGTTTAACCAAAGATACATGGGAACAACATTAAGCTCTGAAATTCCTTGCCTCTGTGCCTTTTTTAGTGAGCAGTGCTGCAGTTTGTGGCAATGGCTCTTCCTTCTGCCTTTTTGTTTTTCTGCAATTAATTGCAACATGTTTTCCTTTAAAACAGTGAGGTAGATTTTATACTCTTACTGGGTGTTTTATACTGTAGTCTAGTGCAGAGGTTTTAAAGCCACTGTAGAAGCAATCTGACAAAGTCCTGGGGTTCAGTGAGGTTAATTTATCAGCAGTATGCTTGCTGCTGGTGTCAGTCACAGTTCTGAGCACTGTTGGTGTTGGAAAAAATGCTTATGTGGGAGTCTGTTAAGACAGTCCTTGTGAAGATAGCTGAGAAACAATGGAAGAACAGAAACCTAAGGTTGATTTTTGAAGGTGAATAATGACAGAAGGAAAAGATTTGGTAAGCCCTCAGCAAAAGAACCAAATACAGTAATAGGTCAAGACTAAGAATGAAGTATCAGTAGGTATTCCATGAAGTGACAGCAGAAGGGGATGTCTTCAGTGTAAAAAGGTGCTAATGAATTTGTTGCTCCTTCGAGCCTCAGTTAAGCACAAGGAAGTGAAAGTAGATTATAGTGCTGGCATACAGTTATGACCTTGAAATGATGGATACTACTCCAGTGTGCAGTCTTGAATTTTACTGCAATGGCAGGGATTTGATTAAAAGCAAACACCTGTAATTACTCTGTTGCGCTTCAGAAAATGCATTCTAGACTTGCAAGAAAGAAATAGCCTGAATGGCAAGAAAGAACTACTATGTCTGTAGTGGACATAGACTTCCATTTGTAGTTGGATTCAAATAACAGGGATTTAAGCTGTGAAGTACTTAGAAATAATTAATCGTTAAATGTGTCATTTGGATTGGAGATTTTGCAGAACCAGTGACGTTCTGAGAAAGAACCCTTTTTTGCCTGAAATAATGTTCATCCAGGAAAGTTGAAAGTTTGGCTTAAATGCATAGGTGTTGTTCTAGAAAAGTTGGGGTTTTTCCACAATTGCTTAATTATTTTCTTCTTTACCTTCAGCCCCTTTTGGGCCCCTCCCCCATCTGTTTTCTTACCCACTTACCTTTCGTTTTGCACCTGCTCCCCCTTTCCAGTTCTTTGTAATATTTTTATATTCTTTATAGATAGATGATACACAAAGGAGCGTATTTACAGCTAGACTAAAAAAAGCCAGTAAGAAGTCATGTAGATGCTTAAGTGACTTTCAGGTGCATCTGTCTCCTTCAGCATGTGTTGTAATGATCAGGCAGAGGATAAAGGCTGCTGTAAGCCAAGTGCAAGATGAAATTATTCCCTTTCAGCTGTCCTGCTCTTGTATTTAGCATTAAAAAGAAGATCTCTAGAAGTTAGCTAGTTTTTCATTATGGCATTGTTCAATGAAGAGCCCAATCTCCTTGAAACATTGAATAAATGAGACTTTATATATATATAATCTAGGAATTTATTTTCCCCTTATTTCCATTTTAGTGTGCAAAGAAGATTCAGAAATGCAAAATATCTATGCAGCTATAATGTAGAAATTTTTCCATATAATTTTATGTATGACATTGCAGTCTTTAATTTACAGCAAAGCTACCTTCTATTTTATTCTCCCAAATATGACAGAAAACAAGAAATTCTTGTCAAAGCTTATACCTAAAATCTGGATAAATAAGCTACACATTTATGTTGTTACAAATGCATCACAAATCTCAGAGTTATTATCTCCTTAGTAACATGCTCACTCTGGTAATAAAATTGGCAAGGTGTAGTATTTAACAGCTTTTTAAAAGACATTGCTGTAAATAACTGGAATTATATAATAAAGTAATGTGTTTATATAACAAAATATTTTTTTCCATATTTAAATCTCATTCTTTTTTAAATTTCTGTTTGAAAACTATCATTTTGCAGTGTGGACAGCAGTTTCATAGAATACATCAGTATTTCAGCTTTAAATGTGTTATTACTTAAATTAGTGGAACCTTTTTCAAGTTCTCTCTTTTTTTCCTTTGAGAGAGAAAGAAAAAGCAAAAAGAGAAGTTCCCAGTTTGCCTCTAATCAAGTACTGTCTTCAACACTTTATAAACTTAAATAATATCCCCTCTGCATTTTTTAAAAATTATTATTCTATACATTATAATCATTGTTTTTACAATTTTCTCTCTTCATGAAAGTCTCTCCATCTACGTATCCATGTATCCATCTCCATGATCTCCATCATTATTTTTGTGGCCTTTTTTTGAATCTCTTCTCTTTCTTCTATAACTTTTAAAATAGAGTGGCCAGAACCTAAACCAGGAGTTTCAGCAAAAGCAAACCTTTGATTAATATACCAGCATTTTAATGTGATTCTTGTGGGCTTTTTCCATTATCATCTGTAAGCATGCTAGTGTCCTATCTGGATATTTGACTGCTCCTATCCTGTTCTAATGAGGGTTTTATCTGACTCCATGACACTGAATTTAGAGTCCTGATATTTATGTTTCAAAGAACCCATTCTGTCCTTTGAGATTTGTGGGTTGTATATCCACTGATATTCAACTATGCTTGTGCTCATGGTACTCATTTGCAGTATCTGCCTAACCTTCCTTTCTGAAGTCCTTTTCACATTCTTTAAAGTTCAGTTTCAATCTGATTAGCTTGAGATACTGTGTGGTGTCTGAAAATTATTTCAGATGTTACTGCTTTTCATGCTTAAATAGGCATTCTTTGTGGTTTACTGGTATAAACTCCCTATTTCTAAAATGTTCTTCCCTGGGAAAGCTACCCAAAATTATACATGACATCTGTATGTGTCATTTGCTTTGGCAGGGGAAAAAAAAAAAAGTTTTTACTTGCTGACATTTCAGTGAGGATCAAGGATGAAGAGGAGTTCTTGTCTTGCCTGATTATTTTCTTTGATAATAATGAGACTTGGCTTTTTTTAATGATTCTTTTATTATTTTTTTTTATTTTTTTTTAACTGAAGCTGATTCAACAGGTACTCACTCCCTATTCACAACATACAAGGATTATGAAATCATGTTCCATGTTTCTACTATGTTGCCATATACTCCAAACAACAAGCAACAGGTAAGACAGACCATGCTTATTTAGAATTAACTTTGCCTCCATCTAGTAATAATGAAAAACTTCAAAAGCAAGGAAAAACAATTGCAAGCACAAAACTGGCCATCTCTGTCTTGGGAAAGTGGGCAAAGCAGATCATTGTAGGTACACATAATAGGTAGATTTTTCTCCATAGGACTCTCTTCTGTTTAATTATGCATTATTAACTGAAACTGTGATGTAAATATTATACAATTACTTCAGTAGAACATCCATGTAACATCAATATATATACATATCTTGCATCAAAAGGACCATAGTGTACTTGACATGTTTTTTAACCTTCTGCAGCCTAGTCCATTATATTGCATTCATCATATTGTAATATTGAGAAAGTGAAAGATGACGAGTGCCTGGGCACACTACGCAAGAACACGAGACAACCCTTCCTGCTTTCTTTGTTTTTTGTTGTTTAAAATGTTATTATAACAAACAATGTAAACATTGTTACTCTCAAGTACCAGGTCTTCTTAAATACCAAGACACCTCATTGTGTATGATGTGTCCACATTTTACTCTAGAAACTATGTTATTTTGTGTTTCTGCAAATAAAATAGCCATTTCCTTTAGCAGTGAAAGATAACATTCTCTTTAGTGCACTTTTCTACACTAAATGTTATACTTTGTAGCTTACTTTTCTCTTTTACTGTAGTCTTTAATATATTGAAAGGAGCCTATAAGAAAATTATTATATAATGTCTTAAGGACAATGACAAATATTTCAGTATCACTCATTACTGTGATATCAGCAGGTTTTGTCATTGTTTTTCCTCTTTGTTTAGCTTAAAATTTTCCTCAGAAGTTCTTCCTTTATGTTACATGTAGAAATTTAATTGCTACAAAAACACCCATGCCTGCAGTTTGTTGGATTAATAACTAACATTCTGCTACTTGTCATATAAATTTTCAGCAGTTTAAGTTTTCAACTAGAAGTATTATTTGGAATTTTTTTTAAAATGAATAATAGTTTTAATAATGAAAAATAAATGAAAATTTGTTGGTGTTTAAGACTGCCTTTTAACCTATCCTTTTTCTTTTGTTGTTAAAGCTTCTGAGAAAACGACATATTGGAAATGATATTGTGACAATAGTTTTCCAGGAGCCTGGAGCACAACCCTTCAGCCCAAAGAACATTCGATCCCACTTCCAGCACGTCTTTGTCATTGTCAGAGTGCACGGTCCCTGTACCGACAGTGTTTGTTACAGGTACCCATCTCTAGCTTCACTGCAAACGTGGAACTTGAGTGCAAAGGGAGATGTGATTTCCCTTTGAAATTCTCAATAGGGAAAAATAACGAAAAGATGGGGGTTGAGGAGATTTAGGATTATGTTAATTAAAAAAACTACTTTGAGAGTAAATGAACATGCAGGATTATGTAAAGGAAGCACACCCAATGAGGAGATCAGTGGTGTCTCTGTGTGTAAACAAGCATTTGGGAATGGTTTTTAAATTCCATTATGACTTCCCTTTTGTTCTCGTCATTAAGAGTATTCTAGAAGAGTATTTCTGTATTGATTCTTATGAGTTAGCTTTTTGTTTGGATCATTTGGGTACCAGAGTTTGGTTTTTTTTGAAATTAAGACATTGAAAAAGTATGTCTAACCTTTCAGAAAGAAGCTAAGCTTTCTGAAATATTTTGTCTAAAATATTGTCATTTCTTATTTCAGTCCAACAAAGGAATTCTAGAGCATTATGCAGTAAAACTGTAACCTTACAGTCAATATTATAAAAATAGAAAACAGTAATTGATAGTAACATGTAATAGAATTGCAAGATAAGATTCTGATTTAACATATTTTTTAACCAAATTGAAAGCATATAGAAAAATTTTTTATTTGCACTTCTTTTTTATGATTAATGAAACTTTCTACATTTGATACATCCTGAACTCCTAATCTGTTTTTATTTTTAAATGTTGATTGTTCTCAGCAAACTTTTGTGAAGCTTTTATATTTAAAATAATGAAGTATCAGAGTAGTGGATTTAGAATAGTTACCTTGAAATGAGTTAGCCTTAGAAATTACCTTGTCTTTACTGGAATACATATGTTCATCTACATGTTTCGTTCAGTTGAGTGCTTATTTAGAGGAAGAGTTAAGACTGCACTGTCTGAGGTGGTGTATTCATGTTTTTCAAGTATGTACAGTAAGGTTTAAAGGCTTTACCTCCTCATAAGTTTCTGTTAAAACTCACACAGCTCTTCCAGAGCTGCTGTTGAGCTTTGTACATATATTGACTCTCCCAGAGTAGGCATGTGCACATTAATACTCATTTTAAGGCAGCTTATTGACAAATTCTTCAACAACATAGTTTATGTGAATATAGCTTGTTCTTAAACTTGTAGATGGTATGTTTCAGATCTTATTCCGTATAGAAACTGATTCTGAAGTAAAGCAAAAGTAGGAAATACATCCAGAAGGGCTACATACACCTTTACCATTTAATTGGATATTACAGAGAACTGTCTGCTTTTGGTTATTATTTGAGATAATATGACTGCATATTTTAAATTTCTTCTTTTATAGAAGTAATGGGGAGAGATTTATACTTGTTATAACAAATTTAAATACCTCAAGGTTCTATTTCTGACCTTCAGACTTGTGAATCATTTTCAAGTGGTAACAACTGCAAGGGCTGCAACCTTTTGGGTTATTAATAATGGGTAATGTCTGAGAATTTCAGCTTTAGTGATGATACCTATTTTAATTTTAAGGGGAAGGGGAAAAGGTAGGAGGAAAACTAGTGAGAGGAGTGTCAGTGTTCATTTTTATACAGGAGACTGACAGAGTTGTCAGTTTTATGTTTGTGTACTATCTTTAAGATTAAAATTTTTTTTTTGTCCTCTTATCATAAACACTTGATTTAAATTTATAGAATTCCATTTTGAGAAGTTGTTCTAGCAGATTTCTCAAAGTGAGTTTGACCTCTTTATTACTGAATTATTTGGAACAGTTTCATAGATTCATAATTCTAGACAAAACGGGGAGATATATAGCATTAAAACATGCTGGAATTTATATTAAAAGCTACATAAAAGGAATAAGATTATTCCTTTGCCAATTATTCTCCCTCCCAACTAAGATAAACAATATTTCAAAATATTGTTTCTGCTTTTGCTTTCCAGAACTGTTCCAACATTTTATTAAAGATTTAATTCTTATCCTTGCGACTCATAATATCGAAAACCAACTGAAATAAAATATTACTGGTAGTTTTTCATTGCATTCCATAATTGTGTTTAATGCTTAGACATCTATTTCTTAATAACAGACACTTTAGGACCACTGAAGATGATCAGGAGTGAAATGGTCACATCATGAACACCTCCTATTGCATAGTTTTAGATATACTGGCATACATTTGAAGGAAGTACAAGTCAGTGACATCTTTCAATATCACTTGCCAGAAAATATAGCTAAAAAAACCCCCATAAAATCAACCAAAAAAACCCACAACAAAATAAGCAAGCAAATAAAACACCCCATCACCCTAAACCAGATGATTTGGTTAAAGATTGGGTAACTTAATATATATTCTTTATGTTATGTGTCCACCTCAAGCTTTGCTAGTGTTTCTTCAATCTCAGATATTAATGGTTTGAGGGGAGGGGGGGGGCATTTTTTCTGATTATTTTTAAGAATTAAACCTTACAGCAGCCTTATGGTACTTAAAGGAAGCCTACAGGAAAGATAGAGAAGGTCTCTCAATCAGGGACTGTTGTGACCGGACAAGGGATAATGGTTTTAAACTAAAAGAGGGTAGATTTAGTTGAGATACTGGGCAGAAGTACTTTACTCTGAGGTTGGTGGAGACCCTGGAACAGCTTGCCCAAAGGAGTTGCGAATGCCTCATCCCTGAAGGTGTTCAAGGCCAGGCTAGATGAGATTTTGAGCAACCTGGTCTAGTGGGAGGTGTCCCTGCCCATGGCAGGAGGGGGCTCAAACTAGATGATCTTTAAGGTCCCTTGCAACCTAAATTATTTTATGATTTTGTGATTCCGAAAATTTATAGCAAAGTATGACAATAATATCAGCCAGTCTTTCATATAAAACACCACATACATTTCTAGTGTATTCAGGCTCCCATTTTTTTCTGTATTAGACTCCATTACCACAGTATTTTGGTCAAAATCTTTTAATGCTTTTTCATATCCAGTTATAGATATATGATAAATCCTACTTGAACCGTTGAAGCATTTTTTGTCACACAACTGCTGAAGTACATTTGTCTGTCTTTGGGACAGACTACCAAGTGAATGATACTGGACTGGAATGGTAACTCTTCAGTGATGCTGAACAACTCTCATCTGCTCTGTATCAAAAGAAAATTGTCCACGGTGCATAGCTAAAGTTACGAGCATTGTGTGAGGCCATCTTAGTGTCAGTCAGTCTTTCACTTGGTACAGAAAGCAAAAGAAGAGTTCAAAAAGAAAGCATCTGTTTCTAATATATGGCTCTGTTTCTAATATCATGTTTTCTAAGAAATTTCTTTTTACTACTATTTTTGGAGTTTGATTCCATCATGAGTGCACAATATTAGTTCATTCAGTTCTTGATCCAGAAGTTTAAATATAACTAGTAATGTGACAGGCATATACATTTAGTTACCAAAGGTGATTCTCACAGGGAAACTGGACTTCTGTCTTTATATTTTTAACATATCCATTTATCTATATTTCTAGTATCAATCATACATATCAAATTGGTTTCAGATGAGTCTTTCAACCTTAGGTAGCTAAAATACAAGCTAGCATTTGTAATAGCACGTTTTAAAAATGTTCTTTATAGTAAACCAACAAAATAACAACAAAAAAAAATCAGAACTACCATACATGAGTGATTATCCAAAAAAAAAGCATGATTTTGCACTTGGAGCTGTCTTTAAGCTATGGTACTAAGGATGAATCAAAAATAACTAGATGAAAAAATAAATGGCCTTTTGCTTATACAGTAAGGGGAATATAATTTCTACACTGGCAACGTTAAAATGTAAATATAGCCATATTGCCAAGAAAAAAAAAGAGGGGGGAAGGGAAAGGATTTAAGGAAAAGAAGAAATGTATTACCTGTATTCTAGAAATGCTGAATTTGTATGCAGTGAAACACTACTTCTTCCTTTTTCTTTTATTTCTTCACAGCGTTGCTGTGACAAGATCCAGAGATGTACCATCCTTTGGACCACCTATTCCTAAAGGTGTCACATTTCCTAAATCAAATGTGTTCAGGGACTTCTTACTAGCCAAAGTCATTAATGCAGAGAATGCTGCTCATAAATCAGAAAAGTTTCGTGCAATGGCCACCAGGACCCGTCAAGAGTACTTGAAAGACTTGGCAGAGAAGAATGTCACCAACACACCTATTGATCCTTCTGGCAAGTTCCCCTTCATCTCACTTGCTTCGAAAAAGAAAGAAAAGTCCAAGCCTTATCCAGGAGCAGAGATCTATAGTTCTGGTGCCATTGTATGGAGTATCCATGCAAAAGACTACAGCAAGGGTATGGAAATAGACTGTCTCCTAGGCATCTCTAATGAGTTTGTAGTACTCATTGAACAGGACACGAAAAGCGTGGTGTTCAATTGCTCCTGTCGAGATGTGATAGGGTGGACTTCAACGGACACAAATATCAAGATATTCTATGAGAGAGGTGAATGTGTTTCTTTGGAGAGCTTTATCAGCAACATTGATGATATCAAAGAGATCGTCAAAAGGCTGGAGGTTAGAATGTGTTCTTCTGTTTGGTTCCCCTTTGCTTTCTCCTCTCACCTCACTACAAAGTAAGGCTTCAATTTAAGTGATGGTAGGGATCCCTAAAACCCTTCTAATTATCATTAAATCTATAAGGACTTTCCTGCATTTATTTCTCAAAATCCACTATTGCTTTCACTTCTGTCATATATTGTCCAATCTCAGCTTGGTGTCTATGTGTGTGTGTGAAAAATGTCTGAATATATTTTACAAAAAATCAGTAAGCGCAGGATCTGCAGATGCACGAATTACTCCCATGTAATAAATACGAAATTTCACCTTATTTATTTTTTCTTTTTTTTTTTCTTCCATTTGTCTTATTTTATAGGCTTGTTGCATCTTGTTTCAAATTAAGTTGCAATATCTTTGAGACTGATTTATGACATTACTAGCAGGGTGCAGTCCCAATCCCTGTTGCAACCTTCAGATTCCCTGAATGTATGTGATAAACTAAAAACTCATTGAAAAAAATGCAGTGACTCACAGTACCTGTCTATAAAACAACTGTGCCCATTTTTTAATCCAATTAAGTTATGAAAGAATGTGTTGTTTCACTGTCTCACCTGCAATGTCACATCTGTAGTTGTAGTTGACAAAAAAAAAAAAAAAGGGGAAAACTAGGCCCTATTTAATTGGTCCTTATGGTATTTATGCTCATGATACACAGAAGAGTTGACATAGACACGCATTTACTGCGCTTAGTTGCTGTGTGTGACCACATTCTTACTGAAATTAATACTTCAGTTTGCTAAAACAACTAGAATTGTAGAAAGGTAGGTTGGTTACTAAAGCTTAAAATATAAAGTAGAGATGCTTGTGTAACCGTGTGTTTTTTTGTTGTGTGCTGCCATGTACCTTCTGAAATTCCGAAAGTATCAAGGCAGAACTTGAGCAACCAGACTCCACTGAAAGTACTAGTTTGAGTGACAAAAAAAAGTCAATCATTTCAGCTGATTGTGTATCTAGGCCTGTGATATATATTCGTTGATCACATTCTACTATTGTCTTGGCAGTTGGTTGATTGTACAAAAATGGATCCCTTAAACCTCTATTAGCATCAAAGGTCTCCCTGTGCATTAATTTCTGTCTTCGTTTCAATTTATAGCTTGTGACTAAGGGCTGTGAAACAGTGGAGATGACTCTGCGTAGGAATGGTCTGGGTCAGCTTGGTTTCCATGTAAACTATGAAGGCATTGTGGCAGATGTTGAGCCCTATGGCTATGCCTGGCAGGCAGGGCTGCGACAAGGCAGCCGGCTGGTGGAAATCTGCAAGGTGGCTGTAGCCACCCTGAGCCATGAGCAGATGATCGATCTTCTCAGAACATCAGTAACGGTGAAGGTCGTCATCGTCCCTCCATATGAGGACTGCACACCACGCAGGTATGGGTTAATAGCTATGTTTGCTCTGAAATTACATCTTGATCTGTGGGGCCAGCAGGGAAAGAAACACCACAGAATAAGTGTTAACCTCCAGAATCCATGGTGTAATTGTAAGATAGCATCTAGGATTGTAAGGTGAAAGAAGAGGGAGGGAAAAACTGCTCATATTTGTGTTTCAGGCCCCACAAAATATTCATTGAAAGCCACGGTTTAACAAAAGGTGTGAAGAATTTTATGTGTCCTTTAAGTTCCATGGAATTGAACATGGAAATTGACTTTTTGATGACAGTTGTGTGTTTATGATGTATCAAAATTAATTGTGTATTTCCCTCCCTGCTTTCCCATTTGTCTGTAGCTTGCAATGCCTGAGGATGTAATTCTTGCAAGAATCAGAAAATCATAGAAAGCTTTGAATAGAATTACATTCTTCTACTTAAATAAATAGGGCTTTAAATGATGAGAGTTTATCAGAGGTATGGAACCGGCCAGAGACATTGGTGCAGATTATTAATTCTGCACTCTCTAGTGAATCTTGCTGCAGCTCGCTCACTTTCCATCCATGTTAAGCCCGAGGCTTGTGTCAACTGTATTATTGCTTTTATAGCTTCAGAATGTTGCTTGATCGGACATGAGCAGTAATACATGCTGGTTTGTGGGGTTTTTTTGTTTGTTTGGTTTGGTTTGTTTTTTTGGTTGGTGTTTTGGTTTTTTTTTAATTGGACATGTAGTCCCTGCATTTTTCCTGAATTCACACTAAAGATGTTTAGAATTTTTACTGTTCCCATCTGAACTCTCTGCAGTTGTCTGTAGCATTCAGCCACACCACTAAATCTGATTCCCATATTCCTGACATGCTGTATTATTATCTTGAAAATGCTGTATGATTATAATGGAATGATCTTCAATAAACTAAATTTGCCTGTAGGCTAGTTCAAGGTTTATGCTCAATTTGCAAAGAAGCATCAGGTACAGTTATCAAAGTTAAATTTAATGTTTCTTGCAATGAGAGACTGAGAGCATGTTGTACTGCTGGTTTCTAATCAGGCAATATCTTTATAGGGGTAAATGCTCAATCTTTGTATACTTAAGGTTAGGGGTGATCTTAAATGCCTGTTTATTATATTGGCATGAAATTGTGTGTCCAAGCAAAGATCTTATTACTTACATCAAAGAAGAATACACATTTGTTTTTACTGTGAGCCACATTAATTGATCTTGTAAGTGGTAGCAAAACAGGAGCAGAAAGAAAACTTTTCTTTGTCATTTAGTTGTTAGTGAAAAATTGAATACATGTCAGGGATTAAAACGAGCAGTGGCATAAGGTCACTCATAAGGTATTTGGAAAGCTTTTGTACAGTATTTAGCAGCCCGAGCAAATGGAAAGTTCAGCTGCAATCAAAGCAAAAGGATTAGAGCAGAAAAATCTGCATGGAAAGCACAGATCCTATTATTCCTGAACTAAATTAAGTGCAACCAAAAGCAGGCTTAGTTTTATTGTATCCAAACCCATAGGAGGAAATTAGTGCACTTTTTTGCAATACTGTACTCAGCATCAGTGAGTTTTCTTATTGTCTTGTAGTGAGCAAATGTTTATGAGGGATTATTGCGTACATATAAAATTTCATAAAGCACCTCTTTGTTCTGCTCCCTGTATGCAAAATCATTAAGGTTTAGGAACTGTATTTGTGGTATCCTTCACATATTAATAGAGGCTTAAATCTTTGCACAAAACAATTTCTCTTTTGACAATCAGTTTTCCAGAATTGGAGTTCTTTCATTATGTCCTCTGGAGGTCATTTACTATTTCTACTACAGTAACTTCTACAGACTGTAACTAAAATGAAAATTAGTTCTGCTTGGTATCGTACATTCTTATGAGAAGTAGTCCCCATCCTAATACATTGATTGGCATAAGTTGGAGGAAGAGCAGGGGCACAGTTAGATGACTTGCCGACAGATACCTGTACAAGGTCAGAGGCAGATACAAAAATACGTCCAAATACCCTGATTCATAATATAGTGCCCTGCACAGAGGCAGCCTTGTTATGGTTATAACTACTGAAATGTGGTTATTAAAACATTGCCACTGAACTTATTTAGTGGACTGATTACTGACCTTGAAGTTAAGGATACAACAACCAGAGGAAATTGTGTATTCTTGCTTCTTAAACCATAACTATTTCTGGAAAGAAAAAAGAAACCCTAAATACTAAAGTATATAATCACTTAGGAAAGAATAGCAGAGGCATAAAACAGGAAGAGAAAATAAAAAATAAAGGTATAATCTCCTGATCATCCCCATTTGCTGTGCAGTGTTTCACATCACAGAGTGGCCTGGGAGCACAGAAAAATTTCCTTTCGGATGAAGCTGAATTACATGTGCTCCAGAAGCACACCTCGTGCCTTCCAACTGCTAACTTAATTTGCAGATCCAGACTAGAGGTTAGGCCAGAGTAAAACCACAAAATGTGTATACTGTGGACAACAAGACTGTTCCACTTCATCTAAGCCTATTAGACTGCGCAACTGGCTAATGCCAGCATAGCCAGAAAACAACTTACTTGTGGTTTGTATTTTACCTGGGAAAAGATATTGCTATTCCTCAGCACTCCTGGTGTAATCATTTAGAATAAGAGCTAGAAGTAGAAAATTTTGAACTGTTTAGTTTTCCTTCCTATTAGATAATTAAATGTGTGGCTAAACAAAGTAATAATAAAAAAAAAAAAAAAAGCCCAACAAACAAACTTTAAATTAATATATATATATTTGTCAAGAGAAAACCCAAAATTATTCTCACCAATGGTCACACCTGCTTTCCAAATCTTGTTTTAAACATATGCAGAAGTTTGCTGTGCAGCTTATGTGGGCTGCATTAGCTTATGTCCTTTTTTTTTCCAGTTTTCATGGTGCCCTATTCCTGTACATCCTCAGGAAGCAATGGGTGTCTTCTGGGCTTGACAGCTACAATTTTTAACAAGTGTTTTGTTTTCATAATATTCAAATTGATCAGCTGAATTACTCCAAAGGCAAAGATGTTTGAAAGTGAAGTGTATTGCATTATTTCATGTTTTTCATGTATGTCTATATCAGAAAATTTTATCTCAAAGAGAACAAACTTTTCAGGTCTTATTTTCAGGTCTCAGTGCAGGTAAATTCTGAAACCTGTGACTTCAGATTAGGAAGAGAAGATAAACTTCCAGCGGCAGATTTTCCTTTCTTTTTTTTTTTTTTTTTTTTTTTTTAACTTTTATAACCTAGTAATCAGATTAAGAATATGAAAATGTCTTAAATACATCTTTCTGATAAGCAAAATAATACATTTAAATTTTCGTAGAAATGAATCAGCACTGTCTTGAGATTTGTATCTTCTTGAACAGGATATATACCTTTTATAGCAACATGTTAAATTCCTTCATTTCCAGGAGTTCTTCAGAAAACTACCGTATGCCAGTGATGGAATACAAAGTGAATGAAGGAATGTCATATGAATTCAAATTTCCCTTCAGGAGTAATAACAAATGGCAGCGAAATGCAAGCAAAGGACAGGGACCTCATGTGGCACAGGTACCATCCCAAATACAAAGTCCAGTAGCATCTAGGATTGGCTCTGGGAAAGGAGAAGGGAAAATGCCACCCCCAGAACGAGCAGCCAACATCCCCCGCAGCATCTCTAGTGATGGACGCCCGTTGGAGAGCCGGAGGTATGTGTCTTCTGCACTAACGGCTTTCCATTACTGCTCAGAATCCTGTCTGAAAAAAAGCACAATAGATGTATCAAAGCATCTGTAGACTGCTTTTAATCTTGGTTTTAATTAGTCAAAAGGCAACATGAATATGAGTGAAACATCAGCCAAAAGGAAATACCTTTCCTGGCATGATTAATCACAGAGTGCTGTGTTACAGGATTGTTAGGCTCTGTTTCTCTGTGTTGGATGGTATTCTAGAACTGATACATGGTTATTTAAGTTTTAAATGGGTTACAGTCAAAGTTATAGATCTTAAGTGTTCCTGAACTTCTGCCTTTTGAAGAAGTAAATTCAAATTTTAGCTTATTTATAATCTTGCCAAAATCACCTAAAGCTCCCAAAGAAAAAATAGCATCTAACAGAGTGTTTAGTAAGAAAATTCTGACAGCACAGGAAGGAAATTTGATAAGGGGAGTTCTGAAACCTTTTAGGCTACAGAAGAGATTGCTTTAAGTTTGCATTTCCTCAGGGTGTTTTGGGTTTTTTGTTGGTTTGTTATTGTTTATTAAACAAGAAAGTGATTATTACTAAGATAAAAGTATCAGGCACATCCTGTCACACTATTTTCAGTCTTGCTCAGAAAAAGATGTATTTGATGGTATTCAAATGAACTGTCATTGTTTTTGTTACCTATACAAATCTGTCACTGTCTCTGTATTTACAAAGAGATCTGTTGAAGGAAACAATCTCTTAGCTTGTCTTTCTTATTTTGGACAATGTCTTAAGGAAAAAAAAAGCTGTAGACAGATTCTGATTGTGCTTTATGTTGCTGAAAAGTATAAAGCAGTGGAAATAAGATGCATATTGTAGAAAATGTAGAGTTCGAATGCTTAAAAACATTTTTTTCACATCCTAAACAACTGGAGATAAAAGATAAAAAAACAACTAAAAGATGGTACAGCCAAGACCAATAAACTGCCATGGTGAAATGGAAGCTTCTGTGTAGAACACCTTGTTAAGAAATGATAGTTGTTGGTAAGGACTTAAGTTCCTTACTTTCTTTTTCCTTAGCTACTGTCATGCTTCTTCACTCAGCCTGATTAGAGAGTGCCCCCTGAGTTGTAAGCTTTCTGTAAGTTCAATAAATAAATACTTAAGGCTCCCAGCAGTCTGCATTTGGAAAAAAAAAAAAAAAAAAAGAGAAAAAGAAAAGCAATACTTAAAGCCCTAATTTCCCAGACAACCTAAGAAAACTGTGAAAAAAGGCTGCAGGGTCTATAAGACACTGGGCTTAGCTCTCTAATGGTATATTTGGGCCAACATAAATATTGCGTGGCTCAGTGTGTATCTGCCTGTTACAGCTGTAGAATCTCACCCTGTAATTACAGAAGCCATAGTAATACCTGGGCAAAGTTTAAGTCAGTGGCAGATTAGGTCCAGTTGATTTGCTGTTTTTTTCAGTCACTTCCATCTCCTCATGGTAAAGAGCTTTGTCTAGAGTCTCAAGTTGGCCATTCCATTATCCATGACAAGGAGCATGAGCCTGTAGCTGCACCAGGGGGTGGGGTGTTATTAACTGAGTTGTTCCTATGCATAAAATCTTGGGTGGGCAACATCACACACTTAAAGCATCCAGTCTCTGGATGCTTCTCAGAGGGGTTATGACCTGACAAATGTTTTCAATCTAAAAATTACATTTCTGTATACCTGGTATTTGTTTTCAAAAAGTGAAACTTAGACTTTGTTTCCTTTGCTTTCAAGGCATGTAGGTGAGATTTTCTTCTCTAGACATCCTTTTGAGTATTTTTAAACTATTATTCCAAAAAAGATTGTATAGGATCTATTCATTCTTAAAAGTACATCATCAAAGTGGTTTTTAAGTTTGGGAGTTTTTTGGTTGCCTGAAAAAATGTCTTATCTTTCTGGTCTGCTAAACATGTTAGTCTTGGCTTGATCAAGTTTAAATACAACAGCAGCTGCATAAGGTTAATGTGTTTCCAGTTTAAGAAAAATACATTTTTGTCATTTTAAAGGAATACTGAAAGGAAAAATATTAAAAAAAAAAAAAAAAAAAAAAAAAAAAGAATTAACCTCACTCTAATACTCATTTCTCTTTGCATGATAAGAGAAAGCTTTGCTTTTGGGGAAGCTCAGATACTTATATTCTTATTGTATAAAATCTATAAAATAAACAAGGAGATTTTCATAGTTCTTTTAAAGTACTATCTCTCTTAATTTTTCACCACTAACTTTCATACTTCCCAAAGCATAAAGATCACCTTTCAGGAGGTGCTGGAATCTGAGCTTGTTTCTGGTCCAGGTAGCAGCAATGGTTCTCTGCTCTGCTCCCTGTGATTTGTTCTTCACGTAAGTGGTTGGAGAAATTGAGGGATTCTTCACTGCACATTCTTTGTTTATTGATCTGGGCACAGTGATGGTAATGGCAGATCTCATCTGCTGCTAAGAAACAGCTATCTGTAGTTTGTGATCCATGTTTTAAGGGATGTGACAGCTGAGAAACACATGGCAAATTGATCTGTCACTTTGCTCTGAATTGGGAATGATACTGGGAACTGGCACTGATAGAAGCTGCTCAGGACCACAGAAGGCTGGTACCACCATTAGCTGTAGCTCCAGCAGGTGGGATTTCAAAGAAATGAAATATAGGTACTTGATCATGAAATATAGGTACTATAATTTCTGATGTATCAGATGTGACACAGCACTCATTTTAATGGTAACATATCAGCAATAAATTAAAATATTAAGTATTTAGAAAAGAAAAAAAGAGGAAGATTTAAGGGATTTAAACAAAAACAGCTTAACAGGAAAGTGTTTCCCTTTGAGTACAAAAGTGTTCTCCAAGTACAGGGTATATGGGTACAACTCTTTTTGAATTACCTGCTAGTGATATTTGAATGACAGTTACTTTCTATATAGCTAAAGTCTCTAAATATGCTGACTGAGTGAATTATGTTTATTTTTTTACCTTTGTTGTTATTTTCGCTTTAGTCCATTTAACTATGTTAAAAATAAATGAAAGCTGCATTACCATTCCTAAGAAGAGGATTTCACTTTGTAGACATAAAGCATCTTGCCTCCCTTTGGAGGGAGAGTATCTTGCTTGACAGTCCCTGATTCTGAGAAGGCAGACAAATGCCCAGCCCTGTGACTAACCAGCAGAATATTTAAAGTTGCCTTTATTTGATTATCTTCATGTATTACAGAATCATTGAATCATTTGGGTTGGAAAAAACCTTCAAGATCAACTCCTAACCGTTAACCCAGAATTGCCAAGTCCACCACTAAACCATGTACCTCATCACTACAGCTACATGTCTTTTAAATACCTCTATGGATGGTGACTCCACCATTTCCCTGGGCAGCCTGTTCCAGGGTTTGACAACATTTTCTGTGAAGAACTTCTCTCTTAATGTCCAACGTAAACTCCCCCTTGTGCAACTTGAGGCCCAACTCTTGTTACCCTGTACTTGAATTCTGAGTGTTCCTCATAGTATCCCGAGTCCTTTAATGTGTTCATGATTGATGTGCATATTTGTAGGCAGGAAGAATAACCCAAAACTTCATAAATGTTACAGTGTCTCTAATGTTACTGCAACATTAAGATTGAAAAATCTAATAATATAAATGCAATAAGTTCCAAGTTACAGCTTCTCACACAACATTAATTAGTCCCCATGGGACACTATATAGCCTGTAATGCAGAATAAATACAAGAGTGATACATTAAGGAGAACAATAAAACCCATATATGTAAAGTATGCCAGAGCTAATATTTTTGGAGAATATGTAATTTGAGCTTTTCTTTCCCTCTTAATTTTCATGTTTTATTTTATACACTTGATTTCCAGACTTCATAAGAAAAGAATGGATAAGGAGATGAGATCTTAGATAATGATAATACCTTCTTAATTATTTTACTGTAAAATGGAACTAGTCTTAAGATCCAAGAAGCATTTGAAGTGTGAAAGCTAGTGAACAAAGTGTGCTGCTGGATGTGTGCAGTTCAGTACTGTTCTAGATGAAAGCTGAAGGCTCTAACAAGAAAATTTCTGAGCACAGTCAATATTTTAAAACAAATGGAAAAACTGAATTATGGCATGACTGCAGTCAAGCACTGGTTGTAAAATTCCACGGTATGTAAAAATTAGAACAGTCATTAGGACTGGTTTCAAGTTTTACTGTGGGCTTTGGAGCAGTCTTGCCCTACAGTTTAATACTTTGAATGATGCCTGTGTGTAGTCAGTAACAGTAACCATGACAGAAATAGTTCTTAGGTTAATTCCTGCAGATAGATTTTAGTTTAAACTGTTCTGTTACATAAAATGTGAATCTTCTGCTGCTTAGCTTGGATCAGTGATGTTTTTCCTAATATAAACAAGCAGGTGTCCATGCTCATCTTCACAGGATCACAGGGTTTCAGGAGTTGGAAGAGACCATGGAGATCTTCGAGTCCAACCCCCTGCCAGAGCAGGACCATATACCATAATCTAGCCCAGGAACACATCCAGGCGGGTCTTGAAAATCTCCAGAGAAGGTGATTCCAGAACCTTTTTGGCGACCCAGTTCCAGTGTCTGTGACCCTCACAGTAAAGAAGTTCCTCCTCATGTTGAGGTGGAACTTCCTGTGCTCCAGCTTCCATACATTTCCCATTGTCACCTCATAGGCCAGAAGTGAGAAGAGGATGCCCCCTTCCTCCTGACACTCAGCCCTCATATATTTATAAATATTTATTAAATCCACTCTCAGGCTTCTCCAGACTAAAGAGCCCTAGGTCTCTCAGCCTTTCCTCATAAGACATGTGTTCCAGTCTTTTAATCATCCTTGTAGCCCTCCATTGGACTCTGTTGAGTAGATCACCTGGACCAAATCACACAGGAATGCATTCAGACGAGACTCCACAGCCTCCCTAGGCAGCCCATCCCAGTGCTCTGTTACCCTCACTGTGAAAAAGTTTTTCATTCTGTTTACCCTAAACCTCTTGTGCTCCAGCTTACTCCCATTGTCTCTTGTCCTGACATTGGATGACACTGAAAAGAGTCTGGCTTCATCCTCCCTACACTCACCCTTAACATATTTATAGACATTGATGAGTCCCCCTTCAATCTCCTCCAGGCTAAAGAGCCCCAGCTTTCTCAGCCTCTCCTCATAAGGGAGATGCTCCACTCCCTTAATCATCTTGGTGGCCCTGTGC
>JAOEGS010019976.1:195020-216790 GCA_025447755.1 Corythornis vintsioides
GAACAGGCTGCCCAGGGGGGTTGTGGAGTCTCCATCTCTGGAGACACTTAAGACCCGCCTGGATCTGTTCCTGGGTGTTTTGTATAGTTACCCTGTGCTCGCCTGAATGTATATATATGAAAAAAGTGATAGTAGGACATACAAATGAAATTTTAAAATACTGAAATAATGTTTCTTTCTATGAACTATATATCTAAAAGTGTATATTTAAGCAATTCCACTGTTCTTTTAATCCAGATTGATTTCTTCTTTGAGTTTCTTGGATTATTCTTGCATACCCTAATGGGCTATTTAAGCAGCATAGAATATAGCACCTTCTGCTGTTATTATTCCTGCTTTTAAATATCCCACTTCATGTAAAAGGCAATCTAAAGACATTTCTTGCTGCTCAATTAGTAGAGCATGAATTTTAATTAAATAAAATTGGAAATGTGTTGTTTTGTATATCCTAAAAAAAAAAACCAAAACACACCATAAAATATGTCAAATGCAAAATAGACTGCTTCTATACATATGAACGTTATGGGATTTAGGTAAGAGTACAACATATAGGAAGTAAGATATTAATATGGGGCAACTTAATCACACTAAAGTTTCTTGGAGTTTTGACCTTTTGGGGTTTTTGGTTGTTTGGATTTTTTTTGTGGGAGTTTTTGTTTTGTTGTTGTTATTTGGGAAAAACTTCAGGTTTTTTTATCATTAAAAGATATTCTATCCAAAATAATTCCCAGTCTTACAAGTTTGAAAATTACCTGTGATCAGTGTTCAAAAAATCAATCAGCATTTGTGTTTAGACTTTTTGTGCATCTGTTGAATTGTTACTGAATTAATAGTTTCATTTAAGTGAAATCCTAGCTAGTCCTTGTGAATGGAAGAAGAGCAGCATTAACCCTTTAATGCATTAAATTATTTTGTATTCAGAAGGCAGATATATCCAGGTTATTCATCAAACTGATGTTGGCTATACCCGGGAGCAGTGAGCAGAAGGGAAGTAGAATCACGTTCGGGTAAAATCTAGAAGGCCCAGATTTCAAAATGTGAACATTTTGGAGCTGTGCAGGCATGTTCCAGCTGCTTGTCTTTAAGGATTGGAGTGGGTTGTTTTTGTTCTGAGTCATATGATGTTTCTTTAGTGATTCATTTGAGTTAACAAGTACATGAATAAATGGGCTAACAGCATTGAGCTTGTTCTGATGGTTGGACAGAGTCTGATTTACACTGGATGTCATGTGAGACAGTCTGTAGCTAGTAGAGTGAGTACAAAGCACAATGTGGTTATTTTGATGTTAAATCAAGTCTTATGATATTAAATGCTTAGAACTAGAGATGTTAATATACTGAGAGTATTATCAGCTTGTAGTAATTCAGGTGTACTCTGTGCATGTAGAGTTTTGAGATTTTTGTTTTTTTTTTTCCTTCAAAGTATGTCTGATTAAAAAGCCCCAACACTTCCAAAATACTTTATTCTTGATTAATTCTGAACACTGGAATGGGCTGCCCAGGAGGGTTGTGGAGTCTCCCTCTCTGGAGATATTCAAAACTGCCTGGATGAGTTCCTGTGTGATCTGGTCTAGGCAATCCTGCGATGGCAGGGAGGTTGGACTATGTTATCTTTTGACGTCCTTTCCAGCTCCTGACATTCTGTGATTATGTGTGATTCTGTGATTCTTAATGATTGATCTGCTGATTCTGAAACCAACTATAATTCAAACAGATTTAAAAGGGACTTTCGGGTAATACAGAATTATAGATTTCATTTGTACAGGCTTTCATGCATGCGAGGCATGTAGAGTTTAGTATGGCACAGAGACACTGTGTGTCTCCTTTATCGTTACATTGTTCTCCTTGAGTTTATTATATCCTTACTGAGCTTTCCAAAAATCCATCTGACTAATCTAGCAGGATTTACAAGCAAAGTCCATTGAACATTTTTCCTTTGACTCTGTATAATGCTTTCTTCTATAGTAAGAGCTAGCTATACTTGTGTCACTGCTTTCCTGCAGCTCTATTTTGTTTACAGTAGGATACTCAAATTATTTTATGATCAAATAATACTTGACAGACTTTATAGCCCCCAGGTTTTGGGACTCCATAACAAATAAAGTCAACTTTATAAACACTTATTTAAAATATTTGTCAGTGTAATACTGAATCTATGTTGTTTTCATATATGTCCACATCGCTGAGGTATGACCTTACTTAATCTTTTGCTTAGGACCCAGGAAAGTCACTGAATCCATTGGATTGTCCCAACAAGCTTTCTTATGCTCACTTTAGCTAGTTTGCAGAGTGCTTTCTCAGTTAAGAGGCTCCATCCTTGATAACTTTTCCCAATAAACATACCTCATTTCCCTTTATGGCTTTTAGACTTTTAAGTTTTACTCATTGGGGTCAATTTGCTGTAACCATGTACTGGTCTGATCACCTTTCCATGTAAACAGCTATGTAAATGAAAGTTGATAATTTATTTCTGGATGTTTTGGTCTGTTTATTTTTAAGTGTATGAACTGTAACCAGATGTTCTTGAACAAAGATTCTCAATAAATTAATGTGTACTATACTCTTATGCATTAAAGATGCTAAAGGGGTCCTGAGAGCTACCACAAAAATTAAATGGAAGAAAATTATAAATCCCTCAAGCAATTGTGCTCTGCATTGGTCTGCCCTGTTGTTTGACACTAGCTGCTTAAAAGCACTTTTTTTCACCTTATATAAGATTTCTGTGAACTTAAAATTATCATCTGCTTTGTTTTTTTGGGGTGTTACAACAGGTTTGGAATTAGCCGTAGATCCCCTGCTTCAATTGACAGGCAGAACACACAATCAGATGCGGGTGGTAGCGGCAAATCCACACCCAGCTGGCAAAGAAGTGAGGATAGTATCGCTGACCAGATGGGTAGGTAATTACATCTTTTTCAATGAGCAAGTGGTGCTAACCGCAAGGTGACTTTGACAATACCTCTGCATGCAGAGGGAGAACCCTTTTAAGCGTTGTGTTTTCAGTGTCTTTGAAAGTTAACCTTGTTCATAAGGATGAATAATTAGGTCTGGAGTATGTACTAGCTTCTGCAGTCTGTTTCCTTGAGACCTGTGAGTATCACCTGAGGAAGAACTGATATCAGTTCTTCATTTGATTGTGGGACTAAATCTACCTTAATGCTCTTACCCTGAAACACTCTGTCCTTTTAGAAGCGGTTGGATAGGCACACTTATTAATTTGTCTTGCCTTTGAGGACTTGTTTGACCTTTACTGCACTCCTGGGTGGCTTGGCTTAGTTTAATTTTTGCTTAGTTTGTCTAAAGTGCTTGTGATGCTCCCATTCTATATAAATGCAAATTGTTTGATCATTGAAGCTATAAAAACACCATGTACAAAATGGAAAAAATGCAATTAAAGTTTACATAGTGAAGAGTAAATCTATAGCTTGGTAATCACCTTGCACCAGTGTATACATTTTTCATTGCAGTCAGCAATTAAACTGTCAGCTGAGGGAACATACTAACTACGGAAATCAGCTGGGTGCAGAGAATTTGCTTTGTTAAGCCTTCGTTTGAAGTGTTTGCACATAGACCTTCTGCTACACCTATGGCTTGACCTGAGCGGCTACCAGTAAGATTGACAACAGTAGAAATGTCCTGCCTACAAACAGTGTTGATCCAATGTGATCACTGTGGTCAATAATGCAATTGGGTTTTTTTTTAGTTTTCGTTACCATAGCCTAAACAATTCCATATTTTCTGCATCACAGGTTTTGTTGAATAGAAATGGACTAGTGTTGAACACAGAATAAGGGTCAGAGAGATCAGCAGGAGTTTAAGGCAAATGCCAACCCCAAGTTCTGAAGACATACTTTGATCACATACTTTCAAAACCTCAGTGAGCTATGCCTGGTTACTGAGCCATCTGTCAGTCCCTCCCTCACAAGTCCCCCCATATTTCTCACTAAAAAGCTGTGATTATACTCATCTGCAGTTCTCATTTTGACAGAACACTTTTTAATCACATATGTTTTGGTACTCTGTGATGGTAAAGATACATGTAAAACTGATTTTTTGCTCAGCATTACTTTTTCAAACCAACAGTTGGGTGTTGGTGCTGGCACCAAGTGGAGCTGCCAGCAAGTTCTCTTCTACAATGTCAGGTGGCACCATATTAGCAAAATAAATAAATAAAGCCAAAAAGAACAGAAAAAAATGTGTGTCAGAAGAGATAGCTCCAGCATTTGGCAAATGCAGAGAAATGCATAGTAACATATGTATTTTATCTCTTGTATACTGTCCTGCATTTAGTTGCAGTTGGAAGCTGCGTCTCTGACTGGAGATTTTCTTGTCAGTATGGTAAATGTAAGTGAAAGTTTGGTTCTGACAAATAAGCACGTTTTCACTTGGGATAATTCACTCCTTCCTGGTCCATTTTTAGCTACAGAAGAGCATTGTTCTTTGTGCACCCATTCTGTTTGCCACCACTGTCTGCAGGATTTTTACCTAGTAATGATGCAGATCAAGATGAACAAAAACTCTAGCTGTGTTGGGGAAAGCACTTGTAATTAGCATGCATTTTGTTAAGTATTGATGTCCGTAAGCACAAATTCTATGTTAAAGCAGCATTTTTTAGAAGTGCAACTTATTGCATAAGCACAGGAGAAAAAAATTTATGTAAAAAGACACAACTGAGAGAGATTCTTTTAAAATATTGACCTTGGCCTGTGAAGACAACTTACTTGATGGGCTGAATCTCAACTCACTCTGTACCTTCATAGTTTTCTTGGGGGGTTGGGGTGGGGGGGCAGGAGGACAGGGAGAGTTTAATTTTCAATTAAATTGTAGGTACATTGGTACATGGACACCTATGAATATCCATGTAAGATGAGTGATATGAACTCCATCCACTTTTGTCAGGTTTAGTCCTTTTGTACATCTCTGCAGTTTCCACATTCACAGCCAGAAATTTTTAAAGGAACATTGTGATTTTATCAGATTTTTTTTTTTTTTTTGCTGTCTTTTCCATTACAAAAATATATTTAACCTTAACTTTGACAGAAATATGTGAAGTAGTTTTAATGAAGAAAATGTGTTCATATAAGTGATTGCTGAAGACTTTTGGTATTGTCATGCCTTGGGTAGAATGCAATTTAAGGATACCATTCAGGTTGTTCTAACAAAAGACAAGGTGGTGGCTGATGGTTTTTCATTAATTCTTACTGATCTATCCCAAGTAGGAATGGGCCTTCACCTCTTCCACGTGTGTTTTGTCACAATATGTATTTCTTTTTAATTTTGAAAGAGTTTCATATTGGTTATCCAAAGTTTTTTGGTTAATGGTGAGATTGAAAAAAATGGCATATAAAATTAAATTACATATTTTCCTAGTTTGTTGCACTGCATTTGCTCTTCAGTGTGTCACTGTGTCCTGTATTGCAGAACCAACCTGCCACCTGCCAGCGGTATCCAAGGTACTGCCATCCTTCAGAGAAAGCCCCAGTGGAAGGCTGATGAGACAGGATCCTGTGGTTCACTTGTCTCCAAATAAGCAGGGTCATGTAAGTTATCCTAACAAATGCGTTATTTAATGTTTTGCTTTTGCTCTACAAGCTCTTGATACCAGAAGTGTTCAGTTAAAAAAAAAAAAAAGTAAATCAGTAGATCTTCAAACCCTGTTCCCAGCTAGTACATAGAGGAAGCAGAAGAGCAGATTTTTTTTTTCTGAAATCTACAGAACTTAAGCACAGCCTACTGAAATATTTATTAGTTAATAAAGTTTTGTTGCCAGTTGAACAGCAACTGTTTGTCCATTACCTTGTGGTAAGTAGAGGATTTGTGGGAGTTTACAGGGCTATTCCTAGCCCTGACTTGTGGGACTTAGTTTAATAATATATTCTATAATGCAAGACTAGGAATCTGCTGATTTGAAACAGAATAGTTATCTTGCTTTTGGTTTTCTATTTTCCCCCCATTTTGCTTATTTAGTCTAACTGTTAGTTCATTTCCATAACCTACACAGAGACAGATAAATGCAGTAATGTTCATAATTTTAAAATGTCCTGAAAATCATTTAAGTTACTAGAATAAAAAAAAAAAAAGCCCACCCATTAAACTTACCCAATAAGCTGTATCACTTGGGTTTTTATTTGTTCAGTCAGATAAAATACAGAGTTTTGTTGCATGATTATATTAAGGTTGATGTTAGTTGAATTTATTTAGGTGTGACAAAGTCTTTAATTGGTTTCTGTTATTTAGTCCTACTTACCAGCATTCTTTTTTTAATGAAATCGGCAGTGTTGCTTTTAGGTTATTAATTCATAACAACACATCTTTATTATTTCAAGAAAAATCCAAAACAAAAAAAAGCTGAATGACTATACGACTGTCTTCAAAGTCTTAGGAGTGCAAACTAGTTTTTATATATTTAGACCAACCTGTTTTCCTTGAGATGTATTTGCCCATATAATTATGTAATACATAACTCATTACCTTGCGTGCAAAGCACAGCACTGGAATTATTAATGCTTCCATTCTTCTCAGTCATTGCTAAAGTGAATCTTTGTTATGTGGACAGATGGATGGGGGCGAGGAATGATGTAGTTTCTAATGAAGAGCAGTAACTTTAATTGGAAATAACTAGGGGTCCAGATCAACTTACTTAATATTCCTTCTGTTCTTTCTGTCAGTACTTGATTTTCTATAATAAAAAACATGGATGCTGAGATTTCTTGCTCTCAGTATATACCCATTCTCTATTTTCCCCTCTTTTCCAGTGAAAACAGACCAAGTATTTTTTTACATGTGCCTGGGATCTCTGCCCATGCCTGCAGTCTCTGCCCATGCATGTTCAGTAGAACTCCAGGGGCAGACAAATAGGGAAACTCATTCTAAGTCTCCTTTCCATCCCTTATTCCTAGGCCATCTGATCACCAAAGAAGTCCATTGCCTGCTGAAAAATTGCTTCAGTTCTAATTACATGATTATCAGAACTTAAATTCTGTAGACAGAAACTAAAATTAAGGAATTCAGATGGATATAAATACCCCAAGACATTGAGCTGCTAAGCAATGATGAGTGTATAGCAATAAATTCTTCCTCTAATGGGATATTCCACCAGTGCCCACTAGGGAATTGAGCACGTTTCCACAGCAGTTTGTAATCAAAGGTAGAACATACAAAATCAGACAGATGCTGGCATGCCCTGATGGGACAATTTAAAAACATTGCATTAAAGCTGCCTAGAAAGGCAATGCTGCCTTTTGGAAATAGTGTCAGATTAGTTAACACGGCATTTCAGTGGTCATTTGCAAAGGACATTTCAGTCAAGGAGGAAATGCACCCTATTACAAAGGGAGGTAGGAAGTGCTGTGGCTTCTTTCCCCTACTTCTGTGTTTTGATAAGCAATTGGATTATTAAAATAAGACATGCACTTTCTGTGGATGAGTTATGTTTCATTTTCTAAAATATTGGAACCTTATAATTAGGATATTTTTTATTAGTTATAAACTAAGTTAAAGTTTACACAGCTCAGCCAGTTTCATTGGGCTGGGCTGAGCAGAACTGACCCATCTCTGTTTTTTCTTGAATAGTGAAAACATGGCTACCAAATCCATATGAGAGCTTTTTATATGCACCCAGAAAAAGACCATGCATGTTGTGCTGGAGTGAAATTTTTAGAGTTTTTTTTTTAGTGTCCTCACTGTATCCATCCTATACCTCAAGGTAGCAGAACTCCTCTTGTGCAGCCGTGACTTCTGTAACCATTTATTGCTTTCTCCTCTTTATTGCCGTAATTCTGAAATAAACCTACATGTGTGGTTTGTTTTTTTTTTTTTTGATTGTTGTTTCTTCTGTAGCCCGACAGCCACTACTCCAGCCATTCCAGCAGCAATACTCTCTCCAGCAATGCCTCCAGTGCTCACAGCGATGAGAAATGGTACGACAGTGGAGAGCGCACCGAATCAGAGCTGAACAGCTACAACTACCTTCAAGGGACTTCAGCTGATAGTGGCATAGATACCACTTCCTATGGACCTAGCCATGGCAGCACTGCCTCCCTGGGAGCAGCAACATCTCCCCGTACAGGGCTAACAAAGGAGAAGGTGACACCACTGTGGCACAGCTCCAGTGAAGTGGTGTCCATTGCAGACAGGACATTAGAAAAAGAGAGCCACATGGACCGAAAGACCGAGTCTTCACTGAGCCTGGATATTCACAGCAAGAGTCAACCAGCCTCCAATCCTCTGACCAGGGAGAACAGTGCTTACAGTCTTAGTGACACTGTCTCGCATACAAGGTAATTTTCACCTCTTACAAGATTGACCCCTCCACACTCATTTTCCCATTCTCACTTTCTAACCTATCAAAAGTGAGAAGTGGATGTTGAAGAGAGAGGTTTCTATTTAAGTTAGCCAGTGGTTTGAAAAACCACTGCGCAGAATGCTTGGAAATTGAGTCTTTGCATCTGCTACTGGTTATAACACTAAAGAATGTCTTTAAAGGCTTATTCCATGCTGCTGCTACTGAACTGATGTAAGACAGAGATGTGTCTGGTGTGTTCATAAGGAGTATCTTGCAACACCTGCAGTTCATGTGTGTATGAGAAAAGAGATCAGTCCCCTTCAATAATGAACAGTTTAATATGGTGTTCTCCTTTTAGTCTTGCAAGTACAAATTTCAGTTGTTTTGCGTTCCTCCCCCCCCCAGTCTTTCTTTCTGTTTAGAAATCTGCTTGGAAAATCTTTAAGCAAGTTGGTCGGGAGTGTTAGAATGTAGATTCTAAACTCATTCTGCTGCAAGTTTGTGGGTATGACACATTACAGTCACCTTCCCTCTCTTTCTTAGTTTTGCTGCTTGTAAAATTGGCAATATCAAGTATCTGTATAATGTACTTGAACACCTCAGATGGAAGATACCCATTTTACAAGCTAATCAGAGCTGCTAGAGGCAGAAAATATTTAGACCATTTTCCTAAGCCATTTACCAGGAAGTATTCAGCATGCTTTTTTGAAAAATTACTCATACAAGAAAAACAGGATTCTTTCAAGGAAGATGTGTGGTCATCATAATTTGTTGGCCTTGTGGGGCCTGATTGTTGCATTTTTATTCTTAAGGCACCTGTGTTTTGAGCATGCAGCAAAAATCTTTGCTAATCGATTTGAGCAAAGCTACATTTATGCAAGTCTAGATGTTTATCTGGCAGTTTAGCAACTCATACAGTAGTTGCAAATAGGGGGTTGTCATAGAGACTGTAGTGATCTGTCTCCATGTACTTTGTCATGGTAATTTTGACTACACAGTCAATGGTGTCTGGCTCTGGTTTTCTGCCTCTCTTGGTTAGCCATTTTTGGCATGAAAACTCCTTGTCAGTTGTTATAAGTCCCACCCAGGTTTTTGAGAGGGGTGTTTCCTGTAGCTATGCATGCATCAAGAACTTGAGCAAGTTTGTAGAAAGTACTATGCAGAGGGATTTACTTTGATTTTGGGCAGTGTTGATATGTGCCCCTTTCTTGAAGGTAAAAATCTTCATGGTGGTTATTTACAGCTTCATGCCTTTAATAAAGCACACATATGCTTTTTTTGAAATGTTCATTCGAACTTACCATGTGCCCTGTGGTACTTGTGTGAACATTACTTGCAGTAGCACTGAATGTGAGATTCCTACACAAAATGCTGATTTTAATGAAGTTCTCAGTATCATTTCCATTTGGAAGGATTTTTTCAGAAGGGACTCAAAGAACCCTGCAAAAACTTAAATGCAGCTGTTGGAGGCCTGATTGTAAAGGTATACCTAATGGGAGTGGCATGTGTACATCTGAGGTTCTGCTTCCCTCTTCTTTGAGCACTTCTTTGAGGGTTAGTTCAGTAGAAAAGCCAAGAAAATGTAATAGAAATACACCTTTGCAGAGCAGACATTCCCTGACAGTTTTCGTCTTTGTCTTCCAGGGATATACTTCACAACTTGATTGCAAATTTATCTAGGATATTGTCTCATTACTTAGAATATGACAGCATTGTGTGTCCAAACATGGTATTTTCTTTGGTTGATTTGGATTCGTTTATGTGATGTGTCTCCAATGATACTGAGATTACTCTCTACATGGGTTTTTGGGTTGTTAGTGGAATTCCCAGATAAAGGTTCCCTAGGTTTGATGCTAGAGAAAAATTTTGTTTGTTTGTTTTTTTTTCCAGTGACAATATAAAATCATTAAAAATGCATCTGTTTGCAAAGCGGAATAGTAGCATTTTTTAGAACACATGGGGCACAGTACTGGAAAAATACTGCAATCCTTGCACCCTCGTAATTTATTTTGGTGAAGTAAAACCAGACTGACTAGTTTCTTCTTTATTTTTTCTTATTTTTGAAGTCTACAGCATATTTGATGTCTCACAGTAAAGCAAAGGTAGAGCCTGTGCTAAAAAGCTTTCATTTTGCTTCTCGTGGCACCCTCAGTTGGTGGCTGCACACTGAATGGCAGTGCTCACCTGAGGAAACCCTGCCAACCAGCTGTTGGCTTCCAGCTCTTCCATAGCTCTTTCTGTGGAGGGACAAGAGCTGAGAGATGTAGTCTTGGTAAACTGCCACTTCCAAATGTAACCACAGCTGCCTGCTTCAAGGAGGTGAAGCAGGGGAGACTGAAGGGTGATGACAAGTAAGCTACTTGTCATGAGAAATTAACAGCTTAATTGGCTTGTTCCTCTATTAGTTTCTAAATGGTTATATTTTGTTGCTTCACACTTCTTTACCTTTTGCCTGTGGATGCCAGAATGTCTGTAAGGTCTTTAGAGTCAGGTTTCTGAGGGAGAAGATAAGGAATTTGGCCCTAAGAAGTACTCAGTGACAAAAGAAAAGAAAATAACCACAAATTAGAGTGTTTGTGTCTGTAGAAGACAAGAGTGATAATTAGTGTTCAGATCATTTGATGGTGCATAAAAGAACTTGTACCTGAGAATTGGTAGCAAAATGTAAATTACAGTGATTAACTTTTACAGCAGAGCTTCTGCCCTGGTTTTATTTTTCTTTTCCACCTCCATTCCTTAAGTCCTTCCTGATGATTGTGCAGATTTCTGCTAGCATCTCAGGAGAATCATATTATGTAGGCCAGTAATTATACGGAAACATTATAGCTGAATGTCATTTAATGAAGCCATATGTGCTGATGGCCTGAATTCCCCAGGAAAAAAATTAAATCAAACTTTAATTTTCACCTAAATTACAGTTTCTTGTAGTCCTCTTATCCCATACTAAAAGGAAAATTATGGCTATTTCTAATCAGGCATCTTTTTCATTACAGTGCTTGAAATATTATTTAATAATTGTAGAATACTTTCTGTTAATGTCTCATCTGCAATTTGTGCAGATTGTCATGTAGTTTGTTTTGTTGGTTTTTTTTCCTTAACTTAATGGATGTCTCAGTAATTGAGGTGGGAGGCAGGGGACCAATATTGATTATATCTGTGTCTTGAGAATATGAGGATTCAATTTCTTCCAAATATAATCATGCTGATGCAGGTGTCTGTTACAGTTTGAGGAATCCTCTTCAGACTTCTTGGTGGCAAATATTAATTTCCCATCACTACCATAGTGCTCTAGTTCCAATTTGTTTTTTCTAGAGTTTATCCAAAGCCTTTTGCTCTCCAAATAACGCTCTCAGTTAACAAGTGCATCTCCGTATCCGTCAGTATCCTGTTGCCCTGCCTAGGTTTACTTGTGGGGTAAAAAACTTCAGTCATAGCCACAGTTGCGTGCATATTGCCTGAAGCAGAATATCCTCTCAAAATATTCTATTGTAAAACCACTGTTCACAATATGCAATGTGCTTTAAAGAAAAGTGTATTTAAAACTGCAGGACGGCAGGCGACTCAGACACCTCCTTAAATCCACAGCACTTAACCACTGGGACTCAAGGTGCTGAACTTGAGCCATGTGAAAATGAGATAGTTGAAGGGGATTTTTTAGACACTATCTGTTGTCAGTGGAGAGAGAGAAGGAAATCCAAAGCATTCATTCTTCCTATGTGTCTGAGCCATGTAATTTTAAGATAAGGAGGATCAGTCCTCCTAAGGATTGATCCTAATATCCTAAGGATATTTGTCCATTGAATACCGCAGGAGCCAGAGCAGTGGCATAGATTAGATAACTGGATTCTGTAAGGCTAAATGTAGTTGAGGTTCTTTAGCAACATATATTTAACCAATTCTTTTTTTTTTCTGTTTCAATAAGAGAAAGATTTGAAAATGCATTATTTTATTAAGATATGAAAAGAGTGGTAAATATTTTTTTGTTAGGCTGAGAAAGAAAAGATTATTCAGTGACTTCATTGAGCCTTCCAGCTAATTTTTATTTTTCCATCAGAAGCTGTTCTTTACCATAGGGCCATCTGTTTCAAATTCCCTCCTTGCTGTGTTAGGTACAGGGATGAAAATGTGGCTAAGTTGCATAGAGAGACTATTGAAAACTAGTCTCCAAATAAATAGTGCTATTTCAGTACTTAAGGCTGTACACAAAGTTTTCCTGTAACTGTACTTAGAAATTCCTGACCTTTTAAGGTTGTTAAATACTGTCTTAAGCCCTTGCTCCTGATATGATGCATGTTCCATATTAGCATAACTGGAGAGTAGCTCCCAACTAAAGTACCCCTCTTTCCAGCATAAGCTGCAATGCAGTTCGTCATCTGAACTATTTGTCCTGTCTAGACAAATTGTGACATATGTTAGAGACTTCTCAATCTAAGAGTGTTCTTTTCCAAATGACAGGAAGCCCCCTTTTGAAAGATGTATAGATTTCTTCTTTGGTTTGTTATGGGGTTTTGGAGATGTTTCCTGTTGCATAAATTCCTTTGAAAGATCTTTTCTTCCACAGCCAGGAATTACAGCAAGAAAATGGACTTCTTTTTTTTTTTTGCTAATTCAGCTACAATTTCTTGTATCACTTTTGAGCTGCCTAATGACTGCTAACCCTGGATTTCCCATTCATTGAAGGGGAGTGAAGGGACAGTGGTATATTGCAGAATGTTTTCCTTACTATGTGAGATGCTTTTAATGAAACATTGGTGGAAGGTTTTTTAAGAAGAGCTATCTTGTTTTTGCTACTTTACCCACTATTGATAAGAGTAACATCTTGTGCCCAGAGTTCTGCTTTAAAAAGAGTTAAACAAGGTGAATATATGTATACGCACATGTATACATTTAAGCCAAATTTTATCTTTATTGTGTTTTTCTCCTAGTACCATGAGCTCACGACACTCTGCCAGCCCAGTTGTTTTCACCAGTGCCAGAAGCTCACCTAAAGAAGACCTTCATTCTGCTACTTCTCCCCAGCTCGCACCTTCTTTCTCCTCCTCCTCATCCTCCTCATCTGGTCCTAGGACTTTCTACCCTCGCCAGGGTGCTACTAGCAAGTATCTGATTGGATGGAAAAAGCCAGAAGGGACCATAAATTCAGTGGGGTTTATGGATTCAAGAAAGTAAGACTGTTTTTTAGTTCTCTTGTTTGGTTATTTGCTTAAATTGTAAAGAAGCGTTGATATCTGCGATGCTTCTCTATATAGAATTGCTCAGGACTGTGTAATGGGATGCCTGGTCTTCTGTAGAACTTAATCTCTAATCTAGAGTTATGCAGTTAGTCTTAAATATTTGATAGCTAACCTCATTTCATTTTAACTTGTAAAATATTTTTTTATATAATTTCTAGAGAGCTATATGGATTTCAGTCCTAATAAAGCTTATTTTTCCTTTGGACTTCTTAAAGCTGAGCCAAAATGCTGTTTGAGCAAATGTTGAAAATCCTCTTAACTTAGTTTTCCTGAAGCTTCTCATCCATGTAGTACTAATGCATGCTCTGCATTAGCTCTGTGACATTCCATGTTGCCTTGTTAAGATCACTGCTAATATCCAGTCTAACTGGCTTAGAGCAAGCCCAGATCTCTGTGTTACAATCTGCAACCACTTCTTTTGGATGAGAAATTGAGAAACAACTTACTAGTGAAATTATTAGTGAAAATATCAGGAGGGCCAAGGCATTGTTGGAGCTGAACTTGGCAAGGGATGTAGAGAATAACAAGAAAGGATTCTACAGGTATGTCGATCAAAAAAGGAAGATCAAAGAAAACATACACACACACACACACACACACTTACACACCAAAGAGTAAAATTGGGGGGCTAGTAATAATGGACAAGTTGAAGGCTGAGGTTCTCAATAATTTTTTTTCCTCGGTCTTCACTGACAACCTCACTCCCAACACTTCCCAAGTTAAACTGCAAGGGGTGGAACAGTGGTGAAGTCCCTTCCACTGTATGTGAAGATCAGGTTCGTGATCACCTGAGGAACCTGAACATACATAAGTCCATGATGAGATTCATCCCAGAGTCCTGAAAGAATTGGCTGATGGAGTCGCCATGCCACTTGCTATAATATTTGAAAACTCTTGACAGTCAAGTGAAGTCCCTGGGGACTGGAAGAAGGGACATGTTACACCCATTTATAAAAAGGGTAGAAAAGAGGACCCTGAAAAGTATCGCCCTGTCAGCCTCACCTTTGTGCCTGGGAAGATCATGGAGCAGATTCTCCTAGAGGGTCTAACAGGGCAAATAGAAAACAGTGGGGTGATGAAGGACAGCCAACATGGCATAATCAATGGCAGGTCCTGCCTGACGAATCTAGTGGCTTTCTATGATAAGGTGACTACCTCTGTGGACATGGGATGAACTGTAAATGTGGCCTCTCTGGACTCCTGCAAAGCTTTTGACAAGGTCCGCCACAGCATCCTACTTGCCAAGTTGCAGAGATATGGATTTGATGGGTGGACTGTTCAGTGGATAAGGAATTGGCTACATGGTTGCATCCAGAGGAGGGTGGTGGTCAATGGCTCAATGTCCAGATGGAGAAAAGTGACAAGTGGTGTCCCTCAGGGGTCTGTATTGGGACCTGTACTGTTTAATATCGTCATTAATGATATTGACAGTGGGATCGAGAGTACCATCAGCAAGTTCGCAGATGACACCAAGCTGAGTGGTGCTGTTGACAGGCTGGAGGGATGGGATGTCATCCAGAGGTACCTGGATAAGCTGGAAAAGTAGGCCCAGGTGAACCTCATGAGGTTAAACGGGACTAAGTGCAGGGTCCTGCACCTGGGTGAGAACAACCCTTACTATCAATACAGGCTGGGAGATGAGGTGCTGGAAAGCAGCTCTGCAGAAAAGGACTTGTGGGTGTTGGTGGATGAGAAGCTGAATATGAGCCAACAGTGTGCACTTGCAGCCAGGAAGGCCAGTTGCACTCTGGGCTGCACCAGAAGTGTGGCCAGCAGATCAAGAGAGGTGATTCTGCCCCTCTACTCTGCTCTGATGAGACTTCACCTGGAGTATTGCATCCAGTTCTGGAGCTCTCAACACAGGAAAGACATGGACCTGATGGAGCAGGTCCAGAGGAGGGCCACAAAGATGATCAGAGGGCTGAAACACCTCTCCTACGAGGACAGGTTGAAGGAGCTGGGGTTGTTCAGCCTGGAGAAGAGAAGGCTCAGGGGAGACCTTATAGCCACCTTCCAGTACCTGAAGGGGGCCTACAGGAAGGCTGGAGAGGGGCTGTTTACGAGGGCCTGTAGTGAAAGGATGAGGGGTAATGGGTTTAAATTAGAGAAGAGTAGATTTAGACTGGATATGAGGAAGAAGTTCTTTACCTTGAGGGTGGTAGAAGAGTGGAATAGTCTCCCCAGGGAGGTGGTTGAGACCCCATTCCTGGAAATACTCAAGGTGAGATTGGACAAGGCTCTGAGCAGCCAGGTCTAGTTGATGGTATCCCTGCTCACTGCAGAGGGGCTGGACTAGGTGACCTTCGGAGGCCCCTTCCAGCCCTAACCATTCTATGATTCTATATTGTTCAAGTCTAGTGTGACTTGGAAAGCAAGTGATTCAGAAAGCCCAATTCAAAGTAATTTATTAAACCCTTCAACTTTTATTGGGTCAAGCACAATATACTATCCCTAGATGATAAAAACAACTGGCTGTCAAAAGGACATAGTGAAACTTTGTGATAATTGCATTATAAAAAGCTGGTTAAAAGATTTAAGAAACTTAGCCACTTGCTTCTTCTGGGCTCACTGAGGTTATTGGTATTTTTTATTTTTGGACAGAATATGTGTTATGTTAATAGATTCAGTCCTTCTGGGGGAAAATCAAGTGCAGTAACCTTCTACTAATTGTTGCCTTTAAACAAGTTTATTGATTCAACAGGTATTCATTTAGATGAGACTGCTGTATTAGTAACATTGCTTCCCTCTTTCATGCCCCCTACTTAGGTTGCTTTCTTTGAAAATCTTGAGGGTGCTATAATCTTGTTTCATTCATGCCTCCTGCCCCAGGGCTTTGAGACCTGAATGTGTCTGTTCCATTTCATTTAAGACGTCACCAGAGTGATGGCAACGAAATGGCCCACCCTCGGCTGCGTGCTTCAGCAAGAGATCTGCGAGCATCACCAAAACGAGCATCCAAGTCCACTGTTGAAGAAGACCTGAAGAAGCTGATAGATCTTGATAGCCCAACACCTGAATCACAGAAGAATTTTAAGGTAGGTTGAATGGAGAGTCTTTCATCTGTCTCTCTCATCACAGTTAAGTGAAATCTGACAATATCCAAAGAGCAACACACAGGTCCTCTTCTGATCGAAGTCATAGTTCTGTTGTTACAAATAGAAATATGTAAAGTTACACTATAAAAGTGTTTGATGATTGAGTTCAGTATTGCCTGGTTATTTTAGCTAATACAGCAAGTGCTTAACAATCTGGAAAACAATGAAGGCCATGACACTTTTAAGGTTTTTATGTGAGAAATGCTGAGTGCTTTCAAAGCAGTCAAAACTGAAGTGATCATTCATACAGAGGTTATGTGGCTGGACTCTGCACTGGAGTTTTGCAGATAGGATCTTTTCTGTTCTGACCCATGACAGAAATGCAAGGCATTGCCTGAATTGTCATCAGGTACAGAAAGTCATCCATTTGTTACAGACTTATCTACTTAACAGAAATACATTTGGGGAACAGTGTCATTATTACAGCCACTGCAATATTATTACAGCTTTGTGTGCGAGTTTAATGAGATTGGTATGCCAAATTGCAAAGAACATTTAGGACTGCTGGCTTATGGAAAATCCTGTAGTGTTGTCCTATGCATTTGAATTGTTCTTCTCTGATTGCTTCACTACATGGTGACTTGTAGATGGTACTGAGATTCCTTGCAAAAAGCACATTTTTATGCCTCTCTAATTCTCTTACTACACAAGAACTAAGAATGCTCCCTAAACTTAAACTTAATGAAATACTTACTCAGAAAAAGTAGTTAGAAATATTTCTGATGGATTTCAAAATATGTATAGTAACACAAGTGCATATATTAATTTTTAAATCTATCATTTTGAAGGGAATGTCTTCATTATATAGTCTCCATGTATAGACAGTGTTTAGCAGCTCTGGCTCATCACCTAGAGCCCACATGGTTTCCACAGCAACCATGCAGAAGAGTGAGCTGCAGCTTCCTTCTTTGCTTGTAAAAACTCAAAGTGGCTTATTAAAACTTGTAAGTAGTAGGTTCCATACACACTTTATTTCAGATGTTACCTTTGAGTCTGTAGGAAAAAAAACCCTTGCCAATGGCATGATACCTTTTTCTTAGGCTTGTCTTAGTTCTGAGTAGATTGAGACATGGATAATGCAAGCATCTTCTGTTGGTTGTTTTGAGAAGGGGGTTTGTTCTTACCCAGGAAATTCCCTTCTGTTTAAAGAGGTGATGTGAAGACCATGGAAAGTGTTTATGTTCCCAGGTTTGCTGATTTTTCTGTTTTGGGTGAATCAGTTCTTACTGTGATTTTTATTTCCGGGTGCCTGGAACAAAGTATGTTCGTTCAGGTTAGACTTTTGATAAATTTCAGCAAGTTAATGGCATTCTAACACAACCATAAATCAAATCTTTTTCCTGTTAAGAGTAACTGTATTATTTATCTTGTTCTTCCAGCATAAAATCTTTTGACAGTTTATTTAAAAAAAAAATAAATAATGCCCTTCATTAGTTTACTGCACAAAGACCAAAACTACTCCTCTTTCCTGTCTGTTGGCTTTCAGAGGCTTTGTTTGCTCAGAGAATTTTTTCTAGGGTGTGATTTTTGTCTTGTGCAACTTCTTACTATCTTTCCAGTCTTCCTTATCTCCTTACCTAGTACTTGTGCATTCTGTCTTCTCAGACAAATAACACTTTATTTTCAGTTCCCTCTGCTCTTGTTACCAAAAGATGACAGACAATTGCTACTCATGATACCTCTGTTCTGACTCCATCAGCTGTTTGTATCTATGCAGCTTTTAAATCTGAATGTCTGATACTGCCTGGTGGTTCTAGCTTCTAATTCTTGAACTCTAAGTGAACCACCTTTTCATTTGCCACTTAGGGAAAAATTCTAGCAGATTTCACTGGATCTTAACATGAACCACCTGACTGACCTTTAAATTTCATAACAAAAAAGCAGCTTGATAATCAGTGATGACTGTGTACCATATTTCTGTAGTGTTAAATGTATAAGCAACATCCATACTAGGATGACCATGTCCTGAGAGAGGCAATGCAGAAAGGAGAATTTGATGTACTATAAAAATGCTGCAGGACGTGGCTTATCTTTCCTTCCTTGTCTTTTTATTATGGTAGTAGGTTTTTGGAAGTAATCTTAATTATTTCTGATGCTTACTCATAAAACAAAAGCATGCAGCAGTCTTCTAATATTAAAATGTGTTACGTTTTTGACAAAATAATCTGGCATATTCTCTTCCACTGTTAATTATCAATAATCCCTCCTCCATGCTCTTCTCCCACCTTGTACTATGGCATTTTGATCAGAGGAATAGAGTACAGTCTGCTTAAACTTTTTTTTTCCCCTCTTTCTGAGGAGAATTATTATGTTCCAATGAGTAACTCTTTATAATGTTCAGTAACTCAAAAAAATGTATTATTTCCTTTTTTGTTTAAACTTGCTTACAGAGCAACTGAGAGTGGGGAGGTCTTCCTATTTACCATTTCTCTATGAAAACCTTGGGACCAATTTTCAAACAAACCATAAAGAAATATTATGTCTTAAAGATTGGTTACATTGCTACAGTAGTCACAAAAAGCAGTGTCTTTGGTGATGGGATGGTTATACATTCTTCATTCACAGCTTCCTGGCACTGCCCAACTCCCAGCTACCCACAATGTTGCTTTCTCCTGTTTGGAGCATGCTGGAAGCTGGGATGATCATTGGGGGTAGGACAGTAGTTCTCTTACTCATGGCACTATTTACTTAATTTTGATTCAGGTTCTTCTAAAGAATCAAAGTGGTGGTGAGTGTTCCTACTTGTTCAATAATAGGAGATCTTTAATTGGTTGGCATTTGCTGGTGCTCTGCCTGCAGGAAGGCAGCCTCCCCCAGGCACAAGGGAGAGCTCTGGTTTATTCAGTCAGTATCTGTAAACATTGTCTCTGCACTACCTCAGCTCTAGAATCTTCCAGGGCTGCCTTGAGATTTTCACTTCAGGAGAAGCTTGAAGGGTGTTTACAAAGTAGAATGTGAGATATACTAAAAAAGTCCTATATATGTTGCCTAGTTATAATCTCCTCCAAAGCAGATTCCTTTAGTTCTTTTTCCTGTCCAGTCTGAAAAAATATATTAGCTTTTGGTTTCTTACTTAATTTTTTTTAATTATTTCAACATAAACTTCAAAAGTTTATTTATTGATTTATTTTCTTATTTCTTTTTTTTTTTTTTTCTATGAATGTATAGTCACACACTCTGTCCTGTCAGTCTCCCTTTCCCAGCACTCCTACTACAAGGCGTGCCTTGCAAAGAACTTTGTCAGATGAGAGTATTTACAGTGGTCAAAGGGACCACTTCTTCGCCTCACGGGTCTCACTCTTGGACCAAGCCATGCCAAATGATGTACTATTCACCAGCACGTACCCTTCTCTCCCAAAGTCACTGCCCTTACGGAGACCATCATATACTTTGGGAATGAAATCACTGCATGGTAAGTGTACTTCCCACTTTACTACTTTCCAAGGAATCTTTTGTGAATCATGTGAAGGGATAACATTTGTTGCAGCAATTAATACTTGATGTTGATAAAAAGAGTTGCGTCAAGTCATGTACAAAAAAATATAAAATAAGATGGTGATATATCCCCCCCTCACTTAAGTGGGTTATATAAGGTTATATGACTGGTAATGCACTTACCCTGTGGAAGGAGCATAAAAAATTACCTTATTGGCTCTAAGTTTTCACCATTTCTTCCATGAGTCATCTGGACCAGTTGGAACAATGGACAAACAATGTATGCCTGGTGTTCCACCAGTGACAACTTCAGATGTCAGATCCTTTACTGTGGGATTATGAGATCAAAATACTATCAAGAAAATAGGGATATAAAAGTGGATAAACTTCTGGGTGCACCAGATACAGATTTTATTGCCCCATTTTGAATTTACTCCCTTACCCTGTTCATTTTATAGGGCTTGATTTATTTATTTTAGTCACATATCAACAGCTAACAAGAAAAATTTGCTAGGTAAACTGCTGTCCAGAAGGCAGTCAGGTTTTCCTGTTAGTTTACTGAAAAGTCTTGTCAGAATCATCTGATACAGGTTGTGTGTTACTGCATGTGAACGTCTGGTGAGAAAGGGAATTTTCACAGGTTCCTGCTGTACCTCATAACTAAATGTGTAGTAAAAGTGTTTTCCAGAATTGGAGCTAGATCTCAGTATAGGATTCTGCAGTGTTTTTTGCAGTACATATCTGCTCTGATTTATTCATGTTTCTAGTGTATTTCATAGGAAAACACAAAGCTATCAATAGATCCAGCTTACTGTGGTGGGCCCTAAGCACCGTCTGTATTTAGATACACAGGATCATTTGACAGTGAAGGCTGCTGAAGAAACCTATTTTAAATTCTTTTAATCTGTCTGTGATCACCAGGCATCAGTTCTCAGTGTTGAACCTGACATTTTCATGAGCTGTTGTTTCTCTATAACATATTATTTGTTAGTAGTTAGGAAACTGAGCTCTCTTTACTGCTTTTTTTTATATGTATTAAAATAACTTTATGGACTTGGTTGCATTTGTAACTGGCTGATGGATTTGCCTTCTGATGTCTTGGGATCAGAAGATTAATGATACAATCTGAATAGAAGTGGAAAGCAGCCCTTGGTCTCTTTGTTTAGATGCCTGTATTTTCCAAAAAGAAAACCTCAAGACCTTCTTTCACTGTCACATTCTCTTCCACATCAAACTGATTACTTGTTTTGTCAATAAAACAAGATTTTCTGTTTTCTGTAATATAGGGCCTGCATGATAAAAGGACCAGCTATTTGACTTGCACAGAAATTGTCCCCTCCTTGCCCCCGACTTGCCTTTGCTGAAAAAAGGATTAAATACACCTGGATATTTATTACCACAAGTATTTGTTGGCTTTCAACTATGCAAAATTCCTTACATTGAAAGATCTTAATAACAAAAAAACAGCCACTCAAGAGCACCTCTGTTTTGAAGAGGGGAAAAAAGTGAGCTAAAAAATGATCTTATTTGCTTAACTGTCTTAAATAACAATCCAGCTCATACTTTTAAAGCAGATAATTTTTCACTGGTTAGCTTTTTCTTCTGATTCTGTTGGAGGTTCTGGAGCATTGCAAACTCACTCAAGTGCCTGTACACAAATGCACGCAGCATGGGGAACAAACAGGATGAACTAGAGATCTGTGTGAGATCTCAGGACCATGA
>JAOEGS010019977.1:0-21362 GCA_025447755.1 Corythornis vintsioides
ATTGCCTCTTGTCCTGTCACTGGATGGCACTGAGCAGAGTCTGGCTCCATCCTCCCTACACTCACCCTGAACATACTGACAGACATTTATAGACACCCTTCTAGTCATATCTACACATTTCATTAATATGTCATTTCTTACCCCCATGTGATCACTGAGAAAAAGAGCAGACAGAACTAACAGTAACTTGCCATTGTCTGGCCTTCCCAGCTCATGAAAATGCTGCTGCATTTTGTATTGCCAATTTATTTTCAAAAACTCTTCATGTTAAAGCCAAATTTTAATTGCTTTTTTCAAGTAAGATTATATAGGGCTTTTTGTCAAATTAGACATTGAAGTCTAGATGTATCACAACCACTGTCCTCCTTTTATCCACTAATTTTGTAACTCAGCCCAAAAGTAATCAAACGTCTTCTGTGAGTTTTGTTTATTAAATGTTGCTGATGATTGCTCATGCTTCTGTTCCTCTGTATAGTTACAGATTCATTATTCTCCATATTGCTTGCATTATTTTATTAGAGGCTGATAAGGCTTCTAAGAAACAGTCTGAGAGCTAATTGATGGAATTATTTGGGGAAGGACTAGAATTTAGCTCTGCACAGAAGCTAATTGTTGCAGAACTACCACAGCTACCCTTCAGCTTTGCCCGTGTTGAAAAGTGACATGAACATTTGTGCAGGTTTCCAGAGCAGCAGCAGGGAGCTCAGTCAGCTGGAGGGACAGACACTGCTGCCTTGGCTCACACACTGTACCCTGGGAATACTGGAGACCTACAACCAAACCCCTTCACCAGTGGATTGAGTACCTGGCTCTGTTTCCAGCTGTCCATGTGGCATCCCAGCAGCTGCCAGGTAAACACCTGAACCCAGGCAATCACTGGCCTGTAACCAGAGCCTTGCCATGTAATCAAAACACAGCACAGCAAAAAGACAAAGAATCTTGTAATAAGAGACCCTTGAATCACTCTTGTCCTTCCCCTTTCCCCCTTCTCCAGAGCACTCTGTTAACAAAGTGAAATCTCCATGTTCACTGCAAGTTGCTCTCCCCATTTCTTGGCAAGCTAGCGTCTCAGATGCAGCAGGGGCTTTTTAATTAATATTATCTGCCTGGCAAAGCCTAAGAAAATGCAACAGAAACAAATCCTACATTGTCTAAGAACAGCATTTCTCAGATCCACTTCGAAATGTGACTTGCTGTACACAGGACATCCAACTGAAAGTGCTCTCAGCTCCTCACCAACAGGAATCTGAACCCCTGGTTTGAGGGAAAAACAGGGAATTTCTGTCCTTCACTGTCTCAAGTGGGAAATACTTTGTGCTCTGAGTGACCTCACAGTACCTCTTGTTCACAGCTCTACCAGAGTGTCTTGTTTCCACTCCCCAAGGAGACACCCATGCTGCCCCTGTGTGCTCACAAGCACTTTCCCCAGCAAACACACCTAGGGCACCTCTGCATGATGGGTTGGTTTTATTCTGTAGCTTTTTGTAACAGGGAATATCTGCTGCTCCCTTTGTAAAATACAATTGTAGTTTCTACAGCAATATGAATGTTCATCAATAGACAAATGCTATTTTAATCTCCTTAGTGGCTTGCTTAAGCAAGTGGAATCTATTTGGGAGAGTCCTTGGTAGAACAAGGGAGTTATTTGGTGCTTTGTCAGACAGAATGCACTGGTGCTTACAGGAACAGGACTGGACAAGAGAACCCTGCCATTTACTGCCTCTTCTCCTCTAGCTCTCTCCATCTCTCTGTGCTCATTCAACTGGGAAACAAGGAAAACAAATAATTAACCTTCTTACAGTCCAGAGGGAAAGCTGAATGATAAACCTTTGTATTCACTGGGCATTGTTTTACAGGACACTGTCAGTGCAGCAGCCTCACAAAAGTCTTTTTCAGGAGAATCACAGACAGGTAGGGATGGAAATAGAGTGGAGAAGAGCAACCACTCCTCAGAGTGGAGATCATCATTCAGCATCCCTTAAAGCCAACTGCTGAGAAATGGCCAACTGGCAATCTCAGCAAATAGAGCTGTAACAAGCTCAAGGCCAGAAGGAATCAGTGTCTGTCCACTGAGCACATCAATAGGAAAACTAGTCAAGAGGTTTCAAGCTCCTGAATCAGTCAGATGGGAGAAGAGTCAGAGAGAAAGTGATTCCTGAAATACAGTTATTTTTGGTTATTTTTGGTAAAGGAGACAAAAAGGAGGGAGGCTGGTACATTGGAGAGCTGACAAAAATCATTATTCTCTACAAATTGCTTTGACATTGTATAGGCAGTGACCTTCACAGCACTACCAGTTTAATGGCATTTACTTCAGCAGTAGCTGATTTCACTATTAAACAGGGATGCATAGCACAAGATTACACAACTAAATCACTCTTGTAAATATTTAATATCATTGCCTTTTTTTTTTCCCTTTTAACAAATCACTATCAAAGGCAGAGCACCCAGCAGAAAACACATTTATTTATTCTATCCTGGAAAAAAGCTTAGTGCTCATGCATTTTATCTATCTAGTTCTCCAAATGACTTTGACACTTGAAAGCCCTTGTGATCAAAACAGTCTGAAGGAAGGCAATTTTGCAACCATTTAAGAACTGATTTCATGCACTGATCAACATTTACCAAACTTGCTTGATGGAACAGCACAAAGTTTAACCCAGCAGACTGATAGCAAACACCCGAAGGAGAAAATTAGTGAGAAAACTACAGTGGTTTAAAAAAAAAAAAAAAAAAAAGAGTACTTTAGGAGACAAAAAGAAAGAAAATCAGAGATTATCTCTCCGCTCTTTTCTTCCTCCCACAATAAAGGAAAAAAGAAAACAGTATTTGGGAAAACATGATTTGCTTTTGGGTGACAACACAGTCAGCACATCCACCACATAATATATTCATTCCATTGTGGACATGCATGGAAATGAAGTGTCCACAGATTTCTCTCCAAAGACATCTTTTTTACAGATGGACTCAACAGATAGGACAAATAAAGCAGAAGAATGCAGCGAAGGAAAATGACTAGTGATGCCTCTAGCTTCATATCTAGCAATAGAAAATTGACTGAGAATTCAAAACACCAAGCCTGGAATTGAGTATTTTCAGTATAGCAAGTCATTGTTCCAGAGAGCCTTACAATCTGAGTTTTCCAGCTTCAGGAAAAGCATTTTTCCATAAATGCTCTATCACATTGTGGCAAAAAAAATTCTCTTCTAACTGCATATGATCGATGCCAGAAAAAGCTTTCCTCATGATAGCATTCCAGGAGGCAAATAACAGAAGTCATGCATCTTCTCAGCAGTTTGGCAACAGAGGAAAAACCAATCAATGGGTATTTAAGAAGAAATTCTGGGGAAAAAATAACTTTGCAACCTGAGAGATAAAAACCACGTGTCCCACATGCCTAGAGACCACCCAAAATCAATTATGTTGTTGCAAATGGCCAGATAAATGCATTCTTTGGCAGGTGGAGTTGGCCAGTGCAAGGCACTAGTGCCACAAACGTGTGCCCTTCGTGTGAGCTGGGAAGTGGCAGAGCTGGGTGGTGCCACCTGCTGCCGTGGGCTTTAGCAAGCTGGCAGCATCCTCAGTGCAGAGCTAAGCAGCAGCCTGTGATCCCAGTGCTCTCCCCTCCCAGGACAAGCCAACAGAGATGCTCCTTCCATCAGCATCCCCAGGGCTGCAGAAGAGCTGCTCAGGCTCTACCCAGGGAAGCAGGAGAACTGCAGCTGAAAACACAGGAACAAAGGTTCTCTCTGCGGTGAGATTTATTCTGGCCAAGTTTTCACAGGGGAAGGTTTACAGTAACTAACTCTTTACATAATCAAGTCTGATCCCAGCTGGTGATCAGCACATTCATCATCAACCTGGTCGTTATTAATATACAAGTAATTAGGGGGAGTAAAGGTGTGTGCTTTACAACACTGGCTTAATACAACTCCACTGTACCTAACAAGACCACGGCTCCTTCTAAAATGCAATTATTTTAACATACAAATTACACATTTTTGCTAACAACTAACAATCACAGAGCCATATGATTTTAAAACAAATGCTGAAATGCTTTTTAGTCTTCAGCCAAAGAAGGATTTGATCAATTAAAAGGCAACTGTTTTGCTTTAGAAATAACCTGACCCACAAGCAGCTTTCTAATCAGACTGTGATCTGAGAGAAAAGCCCGATTAAAATGCATGCAATTGACAGAAGCAAATGGTAAACACTTACCTACATACACTACCTACATTCTTCCTGCTCCACTGTGGAGAGAAAGGGATATCTCAGGCACCACGGTGTGGTACTGCCTGGCAAATGCTACTGCCTTTTTTATGGTGACAACTGTGTACACAGATACTCCAAGTAGCAGCTCTGCCTAAAGCCTTTCTGCACAAGCAGAGCTGCTCCAGGAGCTGTTTCTGCTGCAGGCTGTGCAGGCTTCTCCTTTAGGCAGGGGGCAATGAAGGCCATCATTCAGGGAGAGTGATCCAGGAATCCTCAGGTTAGTGCTGGAACAGTCTCAGAGCTGGATTCTTCCCTGAGTAATTTCCTTTACACCCCTGCATTCCTTCTGCTTCCACAGCAGTTAGACCACAATAAACTCCATGCAGTACAATGAAGAATTTGGCTTTTAATGCCATTACAGCAAGCTTCTTGGCATATAAAGCACATCCAGAATCAGATCAACATCTCACAGAGCATCCTACCAGGACAGAGTTTGGAGACAACACCTTCCCAGGTGCAAAACACCCTTCATTCTATGTCGATTCTATTCTCTCTCTTCACCCTTTGTGAGCTGCTGAGGGAACACAGGAACTTCAGCACAGCAATCTACAAAGTAAGTTGTGTCCAACATCCATTTCCAACCAAAAAAGCCTTCAAAACCACAAGTGAATCCTCTGCAACCTGTGAATGCTGGATTCACACCCAATTCCTTGCTCTCCCTGGTGGTGTTTGCCATTACATCTGCTTATTTCAGAGTTATCAGTGCTGTCTCCAGGTGGGTGTGTGCACTCTCAACCAGCAAGGCTCACCTGTGGAAATGAAAGCCATGGGAAGGAGCTCAGGGTCCACAGAGGTGACATAGAGGCAGTGGATGGCAAAGGAGGGCAGCAGCTCACAATGCTGCACTGAAAAAATCAGAATAAACCCCAAGAGAATGCCTATTAAACCAAAATAATTTAAATAATAGCTATTTAACTGCTGCAGACCATACCACTGTGAGAATTAGAGTCCATTTCAACTGCAGCTCTTCCTTTCCTCCTAAATAAGTTCTTAAGATCAAAACTTCTCCCTGACTGGTCTCATTTCCAAATGTCCCTTTCAACTGGAAGAAGAAAAAAAATGACTTTAAAAAAACCCTGTATGTTTTACTGATAGACTCCTTCCCTGCATTGTGACAACCAGGTAAATAACATTAAAATCAAGATTTTTTCCCAAAATACAGTGGATATTTTAACGTTTCGGATTCTGCACTGAAATTTTGCCTTCAAACAATCTCTGGCACCACAAGTGAACCTTTGATTTTCTATTTCTAGTTTCTCTCATTTCCAGAATCTCAAGCTTCAGCTATTTAAGGGAAAGACTGTTTATTTATTCTGTTTATTTTTAATGACAGTATCACCTCCGTGGTGAGGCCTTTCTTTTAAACACAAACCCCAAATACTGCATTTAATATACACACTGGTGTTCCTTTCAACTCTCAATTCACGCCCCAGAAAAATCCCCAATCCTATATTGTGCTATTCGAAAAGAAAATGTTGCTTATTATGTTCCTTTTCCCCCTCTGCCTCCTCCCCTCTTTGTGACTGTCTGCTGGAAGGACTCCAATCTGCAGGGAAATCAAATTTACACTGAAAAGCCTAACAGCCAAGAAAAGGCACAGTGTCCCTTTAAGAGTCAACAGTAAATTAACTTGCCCATAAGAGTGCAATAATTAGCAGTTAGTAGCTTATTAAAAGGATGGCAAAGGCCAAGCTGCCATCTGGGATCCGCAGCTCCTTGTGATGGTGATTATGTGGAGATGTAAGTTGCATTAGCTTGCATGTCAGCCCCCCTGCCCTGCCTTCAATGCACACGGCAGTGGGAAGTGCAGCTGCAGAAATCACAGCCAGCAGAAGAGCTCTTGGGATGCCTGGCACCAAGCACACGGCCTGGCTGCTGCCTCTGCATCTCCTCGACCTCGGAATGCCTCCAGGGAAGGAAACACAGGAGAAAAAAAAAAAAAAAAAGAAATTTAATTTAATAAATAAATATGTTTATTTAATTGCTATCACTTTCAGTGGTATCAATTAAATATCCTCTTTGGGAAGAGTGGAAGTTGAGCGTGGTCAGAACGCCAGAGGACAATGTTTTAGCTCCTGTTTACACACAACATCACCACGGTGCCTCTCTCTCCCACAGGAATGGTTCTCCCTACAAATCAAAGTGTGAAGAACCAGCTGTTTATTCACTCCTTTTAAAATGAAACGGAAAACAAGCATGTAAGAAAAAATAAATTACCCACAAACTACAAAATGCTTCACATAGTATCAAATATTTTATGTACACACACTATTTGTAAACATACATGCTCACATGCACAAACATCATTTCCCAGATATGTCCTGTTTAATGTCTCGTTTTTGTCTGCATAAATATATTATGAAGTGTAAAAATAATGTTTATAACACATCTTTTCCTTTGCATTAGGTGACATTCAACATTGAAGTGACTTAATTGACCAAGGTGCAGAAAATGTCACTGCTGGAACAGAAAGGAACACGATGAATGCCTGGCAGAAATGTCCCCCAGTATCTTACATTAGTCACCTATCAACCATATCTCATCAGACAGACAGGAACTGTAGTAAAATCTTTGTTTCTTCCTAAATAAAATACGAAACCAGCAGCAAAAAAGTTTCTTAGAATAAATTATTCCAGAAGAATGACACCTACAAGGGGCCTTGGGTCTATGAAAGAAGTTTTAGATTAGGCATCTGCTAACAATTCCATTTATTTTTTACATAATCATTAAGAGGAAGGTTAAAACTGGAAGTCACCATCCTTAAAATGTTTTTTTTTTTCACCAAAAGGAAAACAACCACCATGCATTTTAAAAGCATTAAGGATTTAAGTGTAGAAAAAAAAAGCAAAGCAAACCATACAATATTGACACTTTAAACCCAAATATTAAGATATTTTACTGGGCAAAGCAGAGCTTAAAAAGCACAGCCAAGGCTGGCAAGATGACTGTGGTGTTGATTTTCCCCTTGTATAATGACATATTTACAGGGCACAAATGATTACGTTTGCTACTGATGCTTCACCTCAACATTTGTTTAAACTCTTGGCCACTCAGACTTCTTCACACTGCTCTGAAATCTTCATGGCATTGCTGCTGAACAACTCCACATTATTTTCCACATCAGTAAGGTCCAGTCATTTCCTTCTATCCACAAATACTGGTTTTTTTCTGTGCCATTACCTACCAGTCAATACCACTGAACACTGCAGAGAAATCACCAGCTCACCATGCTGAGCACTAGGAGATTTAAAAGACCTACTAAGAGCAGTGAGGACCAAAGGAGATAATCTGATTTTTTTCCTGCTGAGAGCTACATAGGGAATTTCCCAGTAGCCTTGGGTCTACACACTAGGCATTAAAAAAAAATGTCCCAACCATGAAATACATGAGTACTCTCATTTTTCTCTGGGAATGGGGGAGAAAACCTGCTTGATGTTGAGCAGCAGTGTGCAGCTGGGCACTGCTTCTTGGGAGAACACGACCACACATCAGCTCCTGTTCAACAGCAAAGCAGAGCTGGATTTTTATGATCTCCTTTGGTATCATTTACTTGGGGCAAGCTGAGGAAAATAAGCTCAATAAAATCATTCCTTAGCAATTCCTCTCCAGGAGACAAGTCCTATTCAGCAGTTCATGCCAAGTGTAAAAGTCTCCCCTGCTTTTCATCCATTTACCTGCTCTCTCTGACTGGCTCCACACACCTCATAAAACCACAGACAATGCTTTTATACTCATATTATATTAAATACTTCAATATACATATGACACACGAGCTCACAGGCTGCTCTAGGCTGAGAAGATCTGGAACCAATAATATAAATAAATATAAATTGCAATCCTTACCTGAAATAGATTTGTAAATGAGGTTACATCAATCTTTTTTAAAAACTAGATCTGGTTACAAGCAGAGGTGGAGACATCCACCCTGAGGCATTCAACAAACTGAAGTAGGTTGTTCAGTAATTTACCCTGCTTATTTGAAATGGATAATATTTATTCCTCTTGGCCTTGACATTCTCAGAGTAGAGAACTAAAGGTATACAGTCACAGAATAACTGAGTCAACCTGCTCTTGGAAATAGGCTTCCTTGCAACATTTGCTAGCCCTGGGATTGAATAGGTGGAATCCACTGTTTTATCTACCCAGTAAGTTATAGAAAAGCCATGTCAGTATCTATATTTTATATCAGCCTCCTGGTTATGACATTCCTAGCAAATGTGATTGTTAGGATCTTGGTTGTCTCCAGTTTTTGGAGTTTTGCACTCATTATTCAGAAGACTGTCCTTACCAGTATGCTTTTAAGCATCCTGAAAAAGACATACTCCTGCTCCATTTCATCTTTCCTCTTGTAGTTTGAAATGAGCATCTAGTATCTGAAAAGTCATGAACTAAATGGACAGAAAAAAGGGAATCTGATTCTCGTTTAGAGTTGTTTCTTGGGATATGAAATATGTTTTTCCAATTGAAAAACCTCAAAAAAATATTTCTTCACTCCATGCAAGGACTCTAGCTACTATACTGTTAAAGAAACATGATGTTATAAAAAGGTGCTATAAAAAGCTTATAATTATTTTAAGTAAGCTATTCCATGAACAGACAGATAAATAAATGTGAGGCTTATTGGATAATATAACTGACAGACATTTCTGGCTGACATCCATAGGAGAAAAAGAAGGGGATGATGTGGGATCTGATAGAGAAGAAAGTAATGAATGTATTGGCTAAGAGTGTTGAAAGGCTTTGAAAGTGTTATCTGGCACACTGAAAAACAGATGTGTTAGACAAGGGGATTTGAGATGTGCCTAGTCCTGATTTGAAGTAGCAGAATCTCTATCCCTCAACACTGGTATTGCAATGTGGGTATGTAGTAATGGTTCTAATTGCTAGACAGCATAAAACATTACAAAAAGTGATCGTAAGCATGATTTGGAAAGACCTTGTTCTTCCAGGTTCAGAAGAAAGGCTTTGGTACACTTCTTCTTAGGTCTATCTGGGTCTGATCATTCAGTGTGTGCCTTGCAACAAAGCCATGTACAGTTCCAATGATGAAAGAGAAGATGAAAGAACTTAGGCACTGAAGGACATTTGTAACATCAATGCCATTTCTCCTTCCTTTTCTCAAATAATATATGCAATACAGTTATCATGCAGTGACTGTGAATTACAGCACAAATTCATAATTCCATTTACTGAGCAATTGGTTTCATATTGGCTTGTAGATGACATGAGCAGGATTGCCAGGCTGAATGGTATCTTGTTTGGCAGCTAATGGCAATGTCTCTATGAGCTGATTATGACTTTATTACAAATACATTTTTTCCTAATGCACAGTTCTCAGAGGAATTCTATTCCAGAGCACTTCTGCTGCCACAGGTAGTTTTGAATGTTTGCATAGGAATTAACACAGGCTTTGAGAGAAAAATGCAGTTCTCATTGTCTCCATTTTCTAAACGAAAGACTGTATTAAAACATCGTCTTTGATGGCTTTTATGCATCTATTGTACTGTGCCTTTATAATGTAAATTATTTATTTGATGAATACATTTTCCAGAGGAACTCAGCAATATTAGCAGAGTGATTCTTTTTTTATTATCTTCAGAATGAAAATGAAACCTCCCAAAGGTCTTGGCAATGATGTCTGTGGTTCCTTTGTACTATTAGATAACATTCTGGCATTATAAATTCTTCAGTAATCTTGAGTGACTTCTTGTTTTCAACTAATCAAGTCTCTTTTGAGTAAAACTCATGACTCTGTGATAATTAATAATCTATTATATGTTAAGGACTTTAAGCTGAAAAACACTATTTCCAATTAGTGACATTTTACAACCTATCCTTTGGCTAAATTATTCCTTACCAAAGCATTTCTTTCATCTGACATGAAGAGTAGGGTGAGAAGGGAGTAATTCAAGAGCAGTCTCAAGCTAATGACAAGGCACCTCCCTGATAATCTGTCAGTCCCCAGTACCACACTGCTGAACATTGTGAGTGGTATAACACCAGACTGAGAGACATGGATAAGGCACTGCTTAGCCATGCTTTAACTTAAGGGTTTGAGAGAAATTATGTCTTGATCACTACATGAACATTGAATTTAGATGAACAGCCATCTAAACAACTTAGCAGAAAAACCCACCACATTTTGGAAAGATCTGAAAATAAGTTGAACTCTTGTAGACATTGTCTCTTCCCCACATGCAGCCTGAAATGGACCTCTGGTTTTGCTCAGTAACAAAGCACTGTGGGAATGTGATCAATATCTTCAAATATTTGACCCAAATTGATTCAGGTGTCAACAAAAATAAGTTTTTATGAGTGATTAGTCTTGGTTAGGCCCAAAGGAAGGTGCTGAATGGAGTTAAATCCAAGTGACAGCTGGTTACAACTGGTGTTCCCCAGGGTTCAGTATTGGGGCCCCTACTGTTTAATATCTTTACCAATGATCTTGATTATGAGATAGAATGCACTCTCAGTATGTTTGCAGGTGACACAAAATTAGGAGGGAGTGCTGATCTGCTTGAGGCAGGAAGGGTCTTCAGAGGGACCTGGACAGGCTTCATTGATGGGTCCATACCAAGGCCAGTGATATAAGGTTCAACAGGACCAAGTGCTAGGTCTTGCACTTGGGCCACAACACCACCAAATGCTACAGGTTTAGGGAAGAGTGGTTGGAAAACTTTGTCGCCGAAAGGGACCTGTGGGTACTGATCTACAACCAGCCAAATACAAACCATAACTGTGTCCAGGAGGCCAAGAAGGCCAAGGCATCTTGGCCTGTATCAGAAGTAATGTGGCCACCAGAATTAGACAAGTGATTGTCCTGGACACACTTCAAGTATTGTGCTCAGTTTTGGGCACCTTATTACAAAAAAGACATTGAGGTGCTGGAGTGGGTCCAGAGAAGCTTGTGAATGGTCTAGAGCACAAGACTAATGAGAAGAGGTTGAGGCAGCTGGGACTATTTAGTCTGAGGAAAAGGAGACTGAGGGGAGACATTCTCTACAATGATCTGAAGGAGGTTGTAGCAAGGTGGGGGTTGGCTTGTGCTATGAAAGAACAAGGAATAAGACAAGGAAATGGCCTCAAATTGCACCAGGGAAGGTTTAGGTTGGTCATTAAGAAGAATTTTTTCACTGAAAGGGTTGTCAAGATTTGGAAAAGGCTGCCTGGGGAAGTGTCTGAATCACTGTCCCCAGACGTGTTTAAAAGTTGTGTAGATATGGTGTTTAGGGACATGGTTTAGCAGTAGAAGAAGCAGAGTTAGGTTAATGGTTGGACTTGATGATCCAACCAAGATCCAGCGGTCTTTTCCAACCTAAATAATATTTTGATTTTGTGATTCTGCAACCTTTTGTCAGGTGAATGAATCCCAGGATGTGGTACTAAATAAACTATGAGTGGTTGAAAAATCTGTCTCTGAATAAACTTGGCTCTGTTGCCTATAACTCTTTGTAATGGCCCATAGCCTACAGTTTGAGCTTTTGTGTCAAATGCAGAATTAATTTCCTCATGGGTAGTTTTTATAAAAGCCTGTAACATAATAAAAATCTTACAGGAGCTGACAGAGCTACTTGTTCACCTTATTCAGGTTAGGTCAACATTACAGTAAAGCCATGCCCTGGAACTACCATAATTTAATGTTTGCTGATCTACTCTTTGATTTTAACAGCATACATAACTTGACATGAATTTGGAACATACACATAAATTATAACATTATAGTAAAGTTATCCAGCAATCCTATAATGAAAATTAAACATCAACATTCATAGAAGGGAATTGCATTTGTAGATTGCCTTGTGAAATGCTTTACAGATATGAATTTAAAACATGATCTTCCAAGCCTCCACATTCTGCAAAGGTTTTTTTTTTTCTTTAAGGCAAAGAGATATGGGGATAAAAGGCTCTGATTCTCAGAGTTAAATAAATGAATTCTCCATTATTTTAATGCCTATAGATACACCAGTTTATACAAAGGTAAAGATGAGCATGTCAATATACAGACACAGCCTGTGGTTTAGATGCGGTCCCTAGATACCTACTACTCTATTTCTGCCTATGCCTGAAAGACTTTTTTTTTTCATTTTGTATCTTTTTTGAACTTATAGCCTGTCAGAATTCACAGATAAATTAATCCTCTACCTGTCTCATGGATAAATTTTTCCTCTATGTGACTCACTGGTGCTATAATAATTACCTTGAGGATGTTGAGGCAGCTCTCAGGGCCTGTTAACTGAACCAGCTTACAGAAAAAAAAAAAAAAAAGAGAAGCTCTACCTTTAGTCCATACCCAATGATCAGGGCACTCACACTGGATGTAGGATGTTTGTTCAGTTCCTTTCTCCACACAAATGATATGAACTTCTTTGTCATGGTCTCTTAAGAGAAGATTGTCAACCCCAGGCTATAGGATACTTCGTGGGGTGATGCTAAATGCATTTTGGAAATGCACTGGGACATTTGAACAGCATTAGCTTGGTATTCTCACTGCTGTGCTTTGCTGCAGAGCTTCCCCATGCACAAGAACTTAAGTGCTTTAGATGTGAGACATGGTATGTGCTTTTCAAGAAAGATGTGGACGAAATGAAGAGTCCAGAGGAGAACAGTGAGGCTGGAAAAAACATGACCTATGAAAGAAGCCTGAAATGAATGGAACTATATAGTATAAAAAAACAAAGACTGAACAGCTTGCATATGTTAAAGGTAGCCAATAGCAAAAAGGCTGTATATTGTTCACTACATCTATTGTAAGCAGTATAAAAAGACTGGAAGGAAGATTTATATTGGAGTTTTCTTGAGGTGAGGACTCTTAAGCATTGAAGTGATTTGTCAGAAGCTGCAGTATCTTTAAAGAGCCAGTTAGACAAATATCTGCAGGGAATAAAGTTAGCTATAGTTGCATTAGGACAGTAGCTTTCTCAGATTATGCTTATTATAATATCTGAATCACCTTCCAATCCCATCTGTCTGTGGAGTTCTTGGGCTATCAGTTAGTCTGAATTTAGGCTTCAATGAATGCTGTAATTCTGAAGCCCCCTTTGCAGGCCTCCTCTGGCTTCCCACCTGTGACCAGATGATGAAGGGAAAATATGCTGAAATCTATGCAGAATGGTAATGCTAAGTGTCTAGTGCATCAGCTTTGGAATCCCTCAGCATAAGACCAGGATGAACTGTTTAAATCACAACTTCCTAATATGTTCCTGTAAAGCATGTAAAATACTATGAGAGAATAATATCTAAAATAAGTACTTACAGTGTATCTTAAAGTACATATATATAAAGTATAAATATAAAAAAGTACTTAAAGTATATCTTAAAGTATATAAAGTATACCTCAAACATCGCTGAAGTTATTCTTGGGAGCCTTGTATGAGATTATTGCATTGTCTCTCTTTTCTAGGTAGTGGCCTCAAAACAAAGATGAAATGACTTTCCCTGAGTTGCACAGGAAGCTTGTGGCCCTGCTCAAGGGCTGAATATAGACACTAAACCAAAAGCTTCACCTTTCCTCTCTAAATAATTTCTAACACCTAGTATAAAGCAGCAGCCATCTGATAGGAGAGATGTTTTGTTATCAAAATGCTCTTAGGATGAACATGGTAGAAGGACTATTTCAATTCCATCATTTGGAATTTGAGTAAGATTTCTTCTTAGGAATAAAACTAGATCTAAAGCTATTGATTAAAAAGAGCTCTAAAACCAAAGGGAAAATAAAGCCTGCAGCTGAGAAGCCTGGAATAAATTACACACTTAAGCAAGTGTAATAAGATGAACTCTGAATTCTAATCACAGGTGGAATTCAAAGGTTGGAGGGTAAAATAAACAACTCAGGATTATTGGAACAACCCATCTTTAGTGAAGACTGGCATGTTTACATGCATTGTGTGCTACAAAATGGGTTTTGTAGACAGTAAACAACTACCACTGCAATTTATATGCATTTGAGGCCCTTTCCTGAAAAGAGAATCACTGTTATTCAAAGAGGAAAAAGCAAGCATTTGCAGGGAAAGAGGAAAAGTATCAAACATACTCATTTTGCTTATACATTTCATGAACTGAAACCATTTATTAAAACACAATAAAATTAATTTCTTTCACATAGTTAAGAATCCCCATAAATTCAGAAAAATTGAAAGGTTGGTTGTTTTTTTTTTCCTAGAATAAATGAGATCTAGAATAATTTAATGCATTAAATCACAATGAGAACAGTTTAGATAAGTAATTTTTCTACTTGTCTGGAACAGAAGATGGAGGTCACATGAATTTAGTTAGTTGGTCCTGCATATAGAGTGAAGAGAAAAAGGTGCAAAAATTTAATTTTACTTAAACAAATTGTGAACATAACAAAGCATCATTGTTTGCTAATCCTTTAGTTAAAAGACAAACCTTCTGAAATATTATCTATCAAATACATAATAATGTACTCAGAGTAATGATTGGTTCACACACACATATCTCTATCTATATGTTATAAATATTATATATATTTAGATGGATACTTCCAGGTTAATGTGACTTTTCAAATGTTAACAAATGTCTTTGTTTACTAATTGGAGTTCTAGTTATCTTACTTAACTAGCACAAATGACAAGCTATCATTGTCTTTGGAGTAAGGAGACTAAAAGCTAAAATAAGCATTATTAATGGGAAAAAAAATAATAAAAGGGCATCCCAAAAACAACAGGCTGTTTTTAAACATCCTCCTCTAAGGAAGAAACTGATGTCCATCAAAGGATGGTTTACAGAAAGCAAACTGGAAAGTGTTCTTACAAAGGGCTTACCTGGTTTTGTAAAAGAAAGCCCATGGTTCTCAGAGTAAAATACTTAAGCAGAAATGCTCTGAATGGGTCATTTGTCAGATGAAACTTGTACAAAAGAGAACTTATTCAAAACTACTAATTGAATAAATTTCATTGAATAAATTCCATTTATTTTAAAAGAACATGTTTATATCATACTTTGCAACACTATTTACACATAACCTGTTCATAACCTTTCTAGCTATGGAAATTTTGTCCAGTCCACTTTATATGAAATAATTTTGTATGATTTTACATGATCTTCTCAATACATGCCAACTGTTGAAATATGTTTCACAGATTTCATTTAATCTGTGATGTATGTAGATCATTTCAGCCACCATGAAAATGCAAGGCTTAGAGAAAAAGTTAAGGAGTAAAAACATAAAGTAGAAATTATATTGTAGATAGAAAAGAGTTATTCATTCAACATCAAGTTTGTGTTTTAACAGCTGCAAGATTTTTACTCTCATGAAAAATACTATCTATCAGTACCACATTTTGAATATTTTTAGGAGTCCAACATTTGTCTCAGTTAAACCATGACTTGTATGCTTGAGGGCATTGCAGGCCCAGGCACTTCTATATGTTCACTTTGCATCCTTCCAGGTCAGATACTGCTTCAGTTTCCTTTGAGTTCTCATAGATTTGAAGGGAAAGAATAGCTTTGAATGGGGATATTTTATAAAGGCATGTCATATATATGTGATAAACATGAAGATATCATGAATAACAGATGTTTGTCTGAAACATTTTGAAAATCTTTTTGCAAAATCCTATTGTGTGAAGGCTTTTTAAGAACAGGTTGGACAAACATCTGTTAATGATAGACCTGATATTGGACCCTGACGCAATTCAGAATGCTGGGCTGAAAGCAGATATTTTCAACTATTTTTGATTTGTGGGCTCTTAAAATGTTCCACTGGAGAGGCAGAAATTTCACACATTAAGCTGATGTACAGTTATAGAAGCTTTTCTTCTTAGTTACTTCTCACAGACCCCTTCAAAACAGTTGGCAGAGCTTCATGTCTGACTATAGATTAAAAACTGCTGGACTGTGAGTAGGTATTTTTTTAGACCTATATACCAGTGGTTCTGTAATGTGCCCATACTTTGCTGGGGTTTTTAATTTTTTTTTTTTTTTTATTGGTGTTTTTCCTAGCCCACATGGCAGCCTGGTGCCATGATTCCAGAACTTTTTTCCAGGGTATTTTAGTGCAGTTCTTCCTGTCATTAGTTAATCCAATAGCTTTCCTTTTGAATTTAATAACCAGGAGAAGATGGCATTGGTGAAGCTATCACACATTTTCCATCCCCTTGAGAAGACAGAATGTATTAATTCTTAAAGCAGGTAACACCATCAAAAACCTGCCTGATTCTCTGCAAATTTCTTTTATATGTGGTTTTTGTTTTCCCAGTAGTCATTGTGAAGTAATCACTTTAATAAACATATGTAAGAACTACTAGCTTACTGCTCCAAGTCATCATACCACCAGCATAGTTAAAATGTATTAACAATTGCTCTCCCTGCATGTAGCAGCTTGCCTGTACCCTGTGCAGTTTAACTGATCATTTTGACTTGGTTATTTAGTTTTGGTTTTAATGATATCTAAAAAGAGGAATAATCTGTATTACGGACTAAATAAATAGCTGTAAAAAGATATCCGTAAAAAGAAACAAATTGTTTCTTACTAGAGCATGAAGAACAGGGATGGAACAGCTAGAATCAATATTTTAGCTGATAAATGTATGTAAGAGTCCAAATACTGGGTAATTATTAACTTCAAAAGTTCAAGATTAAACATGTAGTCTTAATAAGTGTTTATTATTTAGCCTTCCTTTTTTTTTTTTTGACTGGAAAGTCTCATGGCACCAGGCATCACCAGGGTTTGCCAAGCTATAGGGATGGAAAGGTGTAGTGAGTTTAGTGGATCCAGTCTATGGGATGCTGGGTTGCTGACATGTCCCGGGTCATGAAGATGTGAAATCCTGAATTAGAACATCTGTGTTAGTGTGCAGTTGCTTGCAGCATGATGAAGAACAATCTATTTTTATTGATATAGAAGTGGGACAGGGTGAGGAAAAGTACAGTGCCACTGACACCAACACAGCTGAGACAGCCCAAGAGAGCAGTAGGTGCTATGATTCATGTTTCTTGTTGACAGATACTGTGGGAATTCTCAGAAAATACAGGCACTAGTGAATAATTTATTATTATTATTATTGTTATTGTTATTATTATTATTGGTCTAGGAACTTCCTTAGTGAACTACAGCCCATTTCTGCAAGATAGAAACATTTGAAAATTTGTGTAACTGCAGGTGATCTAATTTTTCATGTCTATATTTTTTTCATTAATTTTATTTTTTTTTCCAAGACATTTTACTAAACAAGATTTCAGAAGTCTTAAATATTCTGCTTTTTAATATATGGAATGAGTGCTTATACTATTCAGTATACTTCAGTCCTTAACTGGCTAATTATTCTTGACATAATGCTATTTTGTCATGTGACTAAGGATAAGGGATGTGGTTTTATGGTACCTACAGTCTGCTAGAAGAGAAGTTGAAGACAATTTGTATCATATCCTTAGTTTTTTTTTCTCTGCTGTATCCATTTATTTAACATTCTTAAACCTGTGCCAAGAATGAATTTAACCCTATATCTTTTACATTTATTTTTACAACTATTTTCAGACTTCAGGCACAGTCTAACAAGATGATGATGTTCATTGTTAAGGATGTGTCTCCTCAGTTCATTCAGCTGGGACTCAAGTAATTTATGTAAACATTTCCCATGGCAATTCCCCAAGGTGTACACAAATGCTAATCTGGAGTGGTATTTTTCATCAGTTTTTTATGTTGGGCCTTTTTTCATGGAAATAATTCAATCAATTTAGAAATAAATTGCCTTTAAAACAAGTGAAATTGTGGGTGCTTTTAAGTATCTATTTTTGGATCACACACGAGAGGAAAATAAACAAAGTACTATGTTTACATTTAAGACTCATTAGAAATGTCTTATGATGGCATACATTAAAGATTATGAATAATTAAGAAAACTGGTCATGTAATTATTAGAAGAAACCACACATTGTCTCAGAGCATTTAAATCAACAAATTGGAGTCAGCCACAGTCAGAGTACTCAGGGGATTTACTCTTGTTGCTCTGACAAGACCTCGGTTCAGCGGCAGCGCTGCTACTGCTGTCTGGTTCCAGGGCAGCACACGCTCACTGCAAACTGGCCCCTAGGGTTTGTCCTGTCCTACATACTATTTGTGAATGCAGCCTAGCATTTTTTTGCTAGCCCGTGTATTTCCAAGAAAACCATAGCTTTTCTGTTTTCAAAAGGGGACTTGAAGTAATCTATTGTGAAAGTCAGAAAAAATCCCCATCAAGTGTTTGGAGAAGACATGATTTTAAAATATCTTTCAATGTTTTAGGATATTAAAATATCTCAGGCAGCTCCTCTTTGTTGTTTGAACTACACATTCCATGTGAATTATTGAGAAGAGGTAAGGTTTTGGACATGTTTTTAGAAAACATGCAGCAGTTTTCCTTTTACATTTGCAAATGCTGATATAGGAGAAGCAAATAGGCACTGACTGGTGACACACATTTTACAGATATATCTGAGATTATATCCTTAGTTAAAACCAGAATACCTGTCAATAATATTCACGTTTCTCTTGAGTTCGTCATAAACAGGTAATGGTGGTATTTGGCTGGACAGAACATTAAATAAACACAATAAAAGTTCAGATATTCACTGTCATTTAAGGTTTCTTCAAGACTGCCCTTTTTATGATGCCATCCATAGTTCACAGACACCCTAACCATTGTCATTATCATTAAAAGACTTCCTATTGTCTATTAGGACTCTCACGGTAAATTTTTGTGACAATGAGCAAATTAACTCTATTAACTTTGAGAGGAGAATCTTATTATTTCCACAAATAATTTAATTGATATAGCTGTCATATACATTTGTCCTGTGTGTTAATAAAGGTCAGGAACGGGATAAATATATATGTTGCATATTTTGAACTAGCTGAGTTTACGGTGACAAAAGCTGTTGATTTTAAAGGCTACAGGCATACAACATAGAATAAACAAGTGAAGTCAAACTCTGACTCTGAACTTTTTATTGTTTTGAGTTATGCTCAAGTGATACAGCAAAATGAAGGTTCTCCACCTGTTGCTTGTTTTATCATTCAGTTGGAAACAGTGGCTAGAAGTCCCACCTTCCTTTCCCTGGTAAATCTGTGACTGCAAGAGGAAACACTGCTTCTTTCAGAATGGAAGGCAAAAGTGTCTAAAGTGCAGGTCACTTTGTGTCTTTGATAACTCATTTAGCAAGCTACAGAATTAAGGTTGAAGACTTGTGTCTTACTGAGAAGCCTGCCCCAATGAACACATTCTTCTTAAGCATTATTTATCCTGCAGTCAATTATCTGTGGCTGTGCTGACCCCCTTTGTTCATTTAAAAATACACTTCTGTGGTAATGCAAAGTGATGCCAAGCTAGCCACAATTTCTGTCTGTCCCCAGAATAACTATAGCACTGACAATTTACAGTAATCTTTACTGAAATTACCCAAGGCATTCATTCTTCAAACTTTCTGGCTACATCAATATAAATTAGCACAGGAATAGTTGAAAGCAAACAAATTGAGTCCAAATGCTGAATGTTATCCATGAGTTTCTCCACTGAAAGCCAAGATGGTTTCTATTTACCTTGTGGAGATTAGTAGTTCAGTGTTACTCTGGAAAGAGTATTCACTGTTTTGCAGTATTTCCAGGACAAGTTAGGCTTACCAATTACAAGACTATCTTAGGAAAACGTAAGTCCTAGAGTACAGGAAGGTGCACAGGTGTGAGGTAAGTGATCATGAAGGGACAGAGCTGAGAGTGAATAAGGACTGGACATGTGAACAAGGGGCAGTAAGATAAAGGATGATCAGGCAAGAAGAACGGGACTATTAAGGAAATGATTTAATGAGAGGAATATTCCTAGAGAATATGGCATCCAGGATCTGTGAGAAGGCACATGGTGGAATGTACAGAGGATAGAAGTATAGAGTGGCTCAGGAAAAATAAGAGGGAGAGTAAAAGAGGACTGAACAGGTACAGGATTATGGGTGAGAATGGCAGGAGCTGACTAGAAGGGTACTGAGGGTGAAGACTTAAGCAATAAGGAAAGGGAAGACAAGATTATCAGAAAGAAAGAGTCAGAGAATAGCATTTCTTGGGGTAAGAATTATGCTTTTCATATCAGGGAAATTTAAAATTAATCAGGGTTGCAGTATTTAATCATTCTCACAGCAATCTTTTGCTCTGGGAAGGAAAAATAATTTCTTCAATTGTCCATATTTTTACAGCTTCAAACAGAACAGAGTCAAGCATCTTCCATTTCAAACTTGGGTATATTTCTCTTTCTCCTGTAAACATAAACTATTAGGTCATCTTACACTGTATATTTCCAGCTGTACTCCTGGCGCAAATGCTTTTATGTATTTATTAATCCCAATGCAGCTTTCTGCACTGGCTCACAATTCTTCTTGGAATACATCCAAGATACACTGTATTATATATGCCACTTTCAAAGAAAAACTCTTTCCTGCTGAAAAAAAAAAAAAAGAAAGACCACTTTCAATTTGTGTTTCAATTCTTCTATCTTAATTAGCTTTGTTTTGTAGCTTAAGGAACCAGATTTTACTACACTTATTAGCAAGGCAGACTGCCTTATCAGCATCATTCTTCTCTGGATATGCTTTATCACTGAGGTCTGCATTTTCAGAATCTGCAAGCTTCATTTATTTTAAAGTTTATTAAAATTATATTATGAAAATTATTAAATGCAATTGTTGTTCTAGTATAAGTTAAAGGTACCAAAGTGAGAATAAAAATAAAAGAAAATGTGAAAGGGCAAGGAGGAAGAGATAACAGGGAAAAAAAATAAAATTAATTAATTAATTACCTCAAAATATATATTCATGAATACTAATCACGCTAGTTAATTTATTTTATGATAAAGACTTCACTGTAAAAGAATAATACATCAATTCAATGAGCTTAATAAATGTAGTTCCCTTTTTAATTCTGGTATTATTTCTACTGTGCCACCAGTACTGTAGTTTTGAAGATAAACTAAATCACAGAATGACAGAATGACAGAATCATGGAATGTTAGGGATTGGAAGGGACCTAGAAGATGCTGCATCTGGGGCACAACAACTCCATGTATCAGTACAGGCTGGGGGCTGATGTACTAGAGAGCAGCTCTGGAGAA